>CM029014.1:209039544-209151626 GCA_016801055.1 Panax notoginseng | reverse complement strand
TTATCACAAACTGTATGCCTCACATATCGAACCCTCGACATAAGATCTATTCTTCACCTTCCTCTTAAGGTTTCCCATCACCCTCTTGAAAGGGTACATCTATCTATATTGAACTTGACCCCCAACACGAGCTTCATAGGGAAGATGGATTTGGAAATGCTCCATGGAGTCAAAAAAACCAGGTGGGAATATTTTTTCAAGTTTACACGTGATCTCTATGATGTTCTTCTCAAGTACGGACATATCCTTCTCATTTAATGTTTTTGAACATAAGTCTCTGAAGAAACGACTAAGATCTGTCAAAGCATCACATATTGGTTTATCAAGTAAATCCCGAAATGTTATAGGCATGAGTCTTTCCATGAACACATGACAGTCATAACTCTTCATCCCTTGTAATTTCCCACCCATAACACACCTTTTAATGTTTGACGCATATCTATCTGGTAGTTTTAGAGACTTAACCCATGTGCACACATCTTCAACTTGTTTTTTAGACAATGTGTACCTTTCATGCGGTTTGACCATCTTACCATTAGGAGATTCATAAAGTTCTAATCCATGACGCTTACAAATATCTTTCATATCCAACCGTGCCTTATCACTATCTTTTGTCTTCCCCGTAACATTCATCACGGTGTAAAACACATTGTCGAATACATTCTTCTCAATATGCATCACATCTAGATTATGACGAATCAAATTTATAGACTAATAAGGCAGTTCCCAAAAGATGCTTCTCCGAACCTAGTTATGAGATTCGCCAAACCCATTGATTATGTTTGTGGCATCAATCTTACCAAATGGGATGATCAGCAATCTCATCACACGGTCTCGCATCTCCTTTCCCGACAATCGCGATGCAGGCATATCATTATCTACTTTCTCTTTCCTGAAGTGATCTCTATTTCTTCAAACGGGTGATCTACCGGCAAGAACCGACGATGACAGTTAAACCAGCAAGCTTTGTATGCTCTATACAATAAGGACAAGCCAACTTTCCATGTGTACTCCATCCAACTAACATACCATAAGTTGGGAAGTCATTTATAGTCCACATAACTGTTTCCCTAAGGTTGAAATTTATTTTCGTTGCAACATCCCAAGTCTGTAATCCATCCTTCCACAATACCTTCAACTCGTCTATAAGAGGTCTCAAGTAAATATCTAAGTTCTTTCCAAGACTCTTAGGACCAGGAATCACGAGTGAAAGAAACAAGTATGGTTGTTTCATATACATCTAAGGAGGCAAGTTGTACGGAGTAAAAATCACATGCCAACATGAATATGGAACAGCTGAGTAGCCAAACGGGTTGAAACCATAGGTGGAAAATCCAAGCCTCACATTTTTAGGTTCCAATGCAAACCAAGGATGTGCTAAGTTAAAATCTTTCCAAGTCTGCCCATCTGCGGGATAATTTAGTTCTCCATCTTTGGCTGGAGATTTCGCATTCCAACTCATATGTTCAGCTGTTCTTGAAGACATGTACAATCTTTTTAGTCGATGTGTAATTGGAAAATACCTTAAAATCTTAAACGGTATAGTTGATTTTTTTGTAGTCACACCCTCTTTATTAGGCCTAAACCGATCATGACTGCAAAACATGTACCTTGTCATCTGTTCATTTTCCTTAAAAAACAACATGCAATCGTTGGGGCATGTAACGATTTTTTGGTATCCAAGACCTAACTTTTTCACCATTTTCTTAGAATAGTAATAGTTATCATGTAATTTCTCACCTTCAGGCAACATACTCTTAATGGCCTTCAAGAGCGACTCAAAACACTCATGACTCTTGTTGTGATCAGCCTTGATGTTAAGTAATGTCGCCACTGCAGACAATGTAGTGTGTTTGGTGCAACCATACCACAATGGCTCGCTACCCTCGTCTAACAACTTAAAGAAGTCTTTGGCATCAAAATTCATAGGTTGCTCTCTGCCTTGTTCCCAATCAAAATATGGCCCTGTAATATCATGAACCATTTCATTCATACGATGAGTACTGCTGTCCGGATTGTGTACTTCTGTGATGCCACCATCTCTTCTCTGTTCATGTGCCCACCAGCATTCTTCGTAATTTTTTATAAACCCATAAACAAGTAAATGATAGTTTACCACGTCTCTGTTCATATAATTTACATTCTTATACTTCAAACAAGGGCATCTTATCTTGTTCTGACCATTCACGCATTCCGGGTGACTATATGCATACTCCAAAGACACTTGACAACCAGCTCTAAATTCAGTTGTAGCACCTATCTGGGCACTTGACTTTCGTCGTGTCATCCAACTACGGTCTAAATAAAGGTCCATGATATCACGGTACCTACTACAGACAACATAAGCTTATTAATGTATAGCATGGTCAGGCTCTCTAAGCATACTTATAAGCATATGACTTGAGCATACTTGTAAACATATGATTAACATTTAAGCATACTTGTAAGCATATGACTTGAGCATACTTGTAAGTATATGATTGTCATTCTAGTTTATACTTGTAAGCATATAACTTGAGCATTCTAGTTTAGTTGATTGTATTAAGTGAAGGAAACCGTGAAGTATGTTTAAATGTATAATAAATAATGGCTTTGGATAGAACAACCTTAATGGATAGATCTAAAGAATGAACTGCAATCTTCAGAGTCTCTAGCTTGGATAGCTTAGATAGCTTGGATACATCATTAATTATATTCTATTATTTTTATTATATTTAGTAGTGGAACTAAATAAATGCTACTTAGTTATATTTTATTTTAATTTAATTATATATATAATCATATTATACTTTATTATATTTAATATGATATTATATTTTAATTTAATTATATATATAATCATATTTAATATATATTATGTCAAATATTAAATGTTATTTACTTTAGTATGAGAAACTAAGTAATGCTACTTAGCTTATTATATTATATTTTAATATATTTAATATGATATTATATTTTAGTTTAATATTATAATTTATAATTATACCAAAGCAAGTCTTATTAATTTCATTGAATAACTTTGTTGTTTTGGTAGGTATTAGGAAAGATAACTAATGTAGAAAATGTGTTGGGAGTAAATGTAGTCAAACACTTTCCATATCTAACTAATCTGAAAATCAATTCTAAAAACTTGGATATGTTGCAAGTTGCAACTAAGGGAACTTGCATGTTACTATGTCCAATATAAATTCTAATTAACTTTTTGATTAGAGTTCTACTACACAACTCCTAGTACGAGTTTAAATCCTAATTACATCAGTGTGATCAATAGATGATATCGGGGAACAAAATTCTCTAATTCACCAATCCCAAACTTAATCTCTTAACCATTAAAACAAACTTAATATAACATCCCATATTTATTATGAAATTTATTGGCATATCTAAAAGTAACAAGTTTATAACATAAAAATAAAAATAAAGGGAAATTATTAGGAGTTAACACTCCAGGGATGAACTTTCATTCAATCAAACTCTGCCCCCAAACAATCTGAAAACACCATATATATATATATAGAAGTAGAACATCCCTCTAACTACATAAACAATTCCAAAGATATAAAACTTTTCAATTACCAAAGCAAGAAATCAAAATCAATTTAGATTCAAAATCAATTTTACTTTAATCAAAACTTATAAACCAAATCATATTACCCAAATCGAGTTCAAGTACTAATAAAATCATAATCATATTACCCAAACATAATTAGATTCATATATGTCAAACTAGTGCATGTATAATCATATTCAAAATCAATTTACTTAAATTATATTCATTGAAACATTATTTCCCCAAATAAAAAGAAAATCTATACCTTAAGGCGGCGGTGACATCGATGGCTACGGTGGCGTCCGACGGCGTGGCCTTCTACCTCTTCTCCCTTTTATTTCTCCCTCTTTTTTTTCCTTCTGCTATTGTCGAGCGAGGCGCCTGATACATTAAAAGGAGTAGCGACCGTCATCTGCGACCGCATGCGGTCGCTGATTGTGAGAGGTCACAAAAAACTAACGCGCCAATACTTTCGGCCAATTTTTTAGGCGGTAAAATTGAACCAGCAATCAATAAGCGATCGGGTGCGGTTGCTAAAATAATCTAGCAACTATATTCAAGGGCGGTCACCAATATCAATCGCTACTAATCATATCAGCGACCGCCGGTCGCTGATATTGTTAGTCGTTGTTAGAACATTTTCTTGTAGTGGTAGGAAGTAACATAAATATCGGAAGGTAGAGAGGGAACTCAAAAGTTGCTAATAGAACACACACTCCACCCAATAAGAAATTTTATTTATGCCCCCAAGCATGTGAGGTTACGCTACATGCTCAAGCCAAGCCAAGGCAAGCCAAGCCCAAAGTTTACTACTACACTATGAATTGGTCATAGTTTTGTTCAAGTACGATTTTTTTCATCATAAGAATTCCTATACAAGTTATTTGAAATATATAGCTTTTTACCACTACGTTATTATTAGTTTTTTAGAATAAACTGGCAAAATTTTTTAGTTTGGCATAATATTTTTAATGCAAGTTGAAGGGAATAATTTGTTTGTGACCTGGCCATCTTGCTAGCTAGCTAGCTAGCTAGCTCATCAATGGTTTTGTACGTACGTAGTGGCAACTTGATTATCTTTGCAGCTGCTACAAGAAATTACGACTTAATAATTGAGAGAGGGGAATAAGAGTTTATCAATTAGTAATTACTTGCAGAATAATTTGCCAAAAAAAGTGTGCCAAAATTGCAACCTTAATTTCCATTGTTATACTCTCCAAATTCTTTTAATAATAATAATTCAAATAAATCTACTATTACATACAACCGCTCACATACACTCACATGCATGCATACTTGACTTGCTCTGATATGTAAGCGGTTGTATGTGATAGTAGACTTATTGTAATAATTCAGAATTTTACTATGATGGAAGTCTCTTAAAAGAAGTTGAAAAAATTATAACATTTTTTTAATTAATATTCTGCTTTAATTTTTTGAATGGGCGAGCTGTAAGAAATTGAAAGGGACCAATCCCTTTATATGTCACATACACATCCCTATAAGATATGATCTGTTTGTGGTGTGGCCAGATTCTTGTGAATAAGCTAATGCATTGAACCATTAATTAATATTGTAGTAGTAATAAATTTAACGTATGCATGCATTAAATATATACTTACGTCGGTCTCATTTATTTTATAGTAATATTATGCTTTCTTCATTTTTTTAATATAGGTCGTTTGAAATATGTACACAAGAATTAAAGAAATGATTAAAAATCATTAATTATACTATCAATTGTCTATAATACTCTTCACCTCACATATAAGAGTAGAGGAGTAGATAAAATAGTTTTATTAGGAGAAGGAGAGAAAGACTTAAGAGTAGAATAGTATAAGATAATGATAAATATGAATTAAAAAATTAAATAGAGTAATAAGGAGCAATTTAAAAAAAATAATAATTAATTTTTTTAAATAACTACAAACGATAAATAATTAAAAAAAATAAAAAAAATCTAAAACGATTTAAATATAAGAATGGAGGGAGTATTGTACTACTAGTACTAATTTAAGGCACAATAGGAATAGGAATAGGAATAGGAACAGGTGAGACAACCGACCAAGAGACTGACTTGGACAGTCGAAACTAACTCACGTAGTTTTTGCTGATTTCTTCAGTCTTTCAAAATCTCACGTTTAGTTTTGATCAGTGGAGTAGTCTTTTACGGATAAGATTTTGTAAGAGTTGGGGATTTGACACGCAACTCCTTGCTTGGCTTGTTTGTCAATACTCCTTCCGTTCTAAATTAACTGCTCAGTTTTGACTTTTTAAAATTAAATTGACCATTTTTAAAACTAATATTTTTACTATTTTTGCTAAAATATAGGTGAAGTGATTATAACCAAAAGAAAGTATATACAATTTATTACTAATCTCAATTTTTATAATTTTATAAATATATTTATATATGCTTAATTATTAATTCTAAAAATAGTCAATTTGACTTAAAAAAGTCAAAACTGAACAATTAATTTGGGACGAAGGGAGTATTATACTACTCCCTCCGTTCTTTAATATAGATTATTTTAGAGAAATATTTTTATTCTTAAATATAAATCGTTTGAGAATTTTAAGTAAGTATTAATTACTTGGTTTTCAATATTATCCCAAGTAATAAATATAACTTTGGTCTTCTCATTATTTTTTGTCAAATAAATAACAATCTTTTTTTCCAATACAAGGGCAATATAGACAATTGATAGTATATTTAATGTTTTACAATCATTTCCTTAATACTTGTGCACAACTTTAAAACGATCTATATAGGTGGTTTTACTATTCCCTCCGTTCCTTAATATAGGTCGTTTTAGAGTTGTGCACAAAAATTAAGGAAATGATTGTAAAACATTAAATATACTATCAATTGTCTATATTGCCCTTGTATTGGAAAAAGAGAGTGTTATTTATTGGGCAAAAAATAGTGAGAGGACCAAAGTTATATTTATTACTTGGAATAATATTGGAAACTAAGCAATTAATGTTTACTTGAAATTCTCAAACGACTTATAAATCTAGGAACAAAAAAATTTCTCTAAAACGACCTATATTAAGAAACAGAGGGAGTAATTGATTACAATTAACTTCATATTAATCACTCCCAACAATAATCATTTACTTCATTCCAAAATTATATAAAATAAATTTAATTATAGCTGGTCTAAGGGGCTGCTTCAGTGCCGATTAAGTTGTTCACCCGCTTAAATCAAATCTCTTTTTATATAATTAAGCTTTGAAAAAGTAATACCACCTGAATTCAGTCGAGATTTAAGTGCTGAAATATATATGATATGAATACAATTCACTCAAAATTAAACTCCTGCATACCAAAAAATAAAAATAGTACTCCCTCCGTTTCTTAATATAGGTCGTTTTAGAGAAAAAATTTTATTCCTAAATATAAGTCGTTTGAGAATTTCAAGTAAGTATTAATTGTTTAGTTTTTAATATTATCTCAAGTAATAAATATAACTTTGGTCCTCTCATTATTTTTTATCCAATAAATAACAATTTTTTTTTCTAATACAAGGATAATATAGACAATTAATAGTATATTTAATGTTTTATAATTATTTACTTAATATTTATGCACAACTCTAAAACGACCTATATTAAGGAACGAAGGGAGTATTACCTTTTTTAAAGCTCACATCAAGGAGACTAATTAATATCCTTACACGCGCATTTGCCGATTATTATTTTTAGAAAGAGTAATGCTACGCGGACAGGAAAGTTGGACCGGAAAATTGAACCGGTCCAATTTTATTTTATTTTTTTATTTTTTTTTTGCTAGTGACCCTTAAAAAATGTATAGTATTTATTCCAACAGGAATTTTTACAAAATATAGTGTTTTAGGTGTAATTTGGATACATATACAAATACAGGGTTATACAGAATATAGTATTTTAGGTGTAATTTGGATACATATACAAATACAGGGTTATACAGTCTGTATAACCCTGTATTTGTATATGTATCTAAATTACACCTAAAACACTATATTTTGTAAAAATTCCTGTTGAAATAAATACTATACATTTTTTAAGGATCACTAGCAAAAAAAAAAAAAAAAAAAAAATTGGACCGATCCAATTTTCCGGTCCAACTTTCATGTCTGCCCAGACTTATTCTTTCAGAAATTCAAGATTCATCTCCTCTCTAGCTCTCCTTAGTAGATAATTATTAACTTTAAAGGGTAAAATCATAAATAAAAAAGATTTCACTTTTGTATTTACACAAATAACTGTCAACATCTTCCTCTCGATCCATATTATTTATAGTTATAATTATTTTATATGTCAACATCAAGCATGTATTCAAAGATGCCACAATAGATATAACACATGGTAAAATAATAATAATCACTAACATCACATTTAAAACAAATAATAAAATCACATCCTAATCAAAAAATAACTCCCTCTGTCCGATGATTAAAAAAATAATTTTTTTTATTTTAAAAAAATGAGATAAAATATATAAAATAAAGGATAAATATATTATTAATTTAACAAGGTCTATTAGTATAAAAAATTAAAAAATACTTATTATTTTATATAATTTTGTGAGTCGATAAATTTAACTTTTTTTTATTTTTTTTTAATATATGTGGAAATTGTTTTTTTTGCTAATCTTTTTAACGAGTCATAATAACAACAACAATCCTTTGGTAATTGCTAGAAAGAGACCTAGGGGCTAGGGCATTCTTCTAGTAAACTCCGTTAAGTTTGCATCCAAAGTCGCAATATTACTACTTTATTCCACGTGTCCCAGCTGATTAAAATAGTAGCAGTAGTAGTAGTATAAAATTGTGCGTTGGTATTTGTGATCCATATTCTTCTTCCTCGGCCTCATTCCTTACCTATATACTCCATATTTTATGAAGTACGTTTCTGATCGAATTCTACACCTGTAAAACCAATTTCGCTTTATTCCGTTCTTCTTATTCCTCTTCAGATAAGAGAACTAGGAGTATATTTATATTCATACCCACGCAGACGCAATTGATTCTGTGTTCATATATTTTGTATTTAGGTAGGTATTTCGGTGGATTAATAGATTATTATGGCGCAGCAGAATATTTTGGTGACTGGGGGAGCAGGATATATTGGAAGCCACACGGTGCTTCAATTGTTATTAGGGGGATTTAAGGCAGTGGTGGTTGATAATTTAGACAATTCTTCTGAAATTGCAATCAAGCGAGTGCAGGAACTCGCTGGTAAATTTGGCCCAAACCTTTCTTTTCATAAGGCGAGTTTTTCTTTTCCTTAACCCTTATTTTGTTTTCATTTATTTGTTTTGATGGCCTTTTTCCTGAATTGTTGCAAAGATTGGATTTTTATCGGTGAATTTACCGTGTGAAGTTATTCCAGAAATTGATAAGTTTTTTATTATTTTTCTTATTATTATTTTAAATTTAGAAAATTTTCTGTTTTATTTTTTTTATTTGTTATTTGTTCTATTGGAAATTGAAATGTGTAAAACTGTTTTTTATGTGATGTTAATTGATAATTGTAATCAATTGGATACATCTGTATTGGGACCCATGAGAATTTTGTGGTTTTTCTTTTTAATTTTATTTAACGACCCTCCATTTATAATAATTGTTGCACATGCAGATTGACATCCGGAATAAGCCTGAACTTGAAAAGCTTTTTGCTTCAACAAAGTAAGCTTTATCCAATTCCCCTCGTATGATTGGATTTTACAAACATTCATTTTACCATGTTATAAACTTGTGGACTAAAGCCAACCTTCTGATTTTAGGCTTCTATGCAAATTAGACCGCTAATTTTAACTAATAATCTTTGAGATGAGTTTAGGTTGTGGGGCCAAATATAATGATTTTGTTTGCATATCTCGAAAATATCTACATCAGGAATACGATACTATGATTGCTAAAGTTTGGAATTTCTTTAGTTCAATTCTGCCTCATTTTATCAATGAAATCTTCTTTTTTTATCCATCTGCTTGATCTGCAGGTTTGATGCTGTTATTCACTTTGCTGGTTTAAAAGCAGTTGGTGAAAGTGTTCAGAAACCTTTGATGTATTATAACAATAATATTATTGGTACAATTACTCTATTGGAAGTCATGGCTGCTCATGGCTGCAAGAAGGTATTTTTCTTATGGTGCTTTATATTTTTCTTGATTAAGCATGCACATTAAGTCACATTTTACTATGTTGATATAAAACAAATTTGCATAACCCTTTCACTTAAACTAAAAGGGCACTTTCCCCTGCCTGAAGGTCCAATTTAATATTAATCCCGAGTCCTTCATCACCAGTTTTTTTTTTTGGTAATTCTGAATTATCTAACAATGACCTTTATATCGTTTTGGTATGGGTTGTTTATTAGTTCAACAAAATTCAGGTTAGAATATTATTTTATTCATCTCTTAAATTTCTTCTGGTGTGTGTGGATGTGTTTTGAGCATTTAGATGATGACACATTCCCCCTTGGTCCTTGAAATTTCCATCATGAGATATTATAATTTAGTTGTTAGGTCTAAATTATTTTGTCAAACATTTCAGCTTGTGTTTTCATCATCAGCTACTGTTTATGGTTGGCCAAAGGAGGTGCCATGCACAGAGGAGTTTCCACTATCTGCAACAAATCCATATGGGCGAACCAAGGTATAATTTGGGTTATGTATCACGTTCATGTTATTTCAGAGCTTGATTATACTTGCTAGCAGGGTAGTAGATAATCTCTCCATATTATTGCAGACTTTTCTTACCTGTACCAAAACTTCTGACATTTGTTTATATTTCGGCTGCTCCATTGTGTGGTTCACATAGTGATAATTAATACCTTTTTGATGTCAATCATTTCAGCTTTTTATTGAAGAAATATGCCGTGATATCTACCAATCGGACTCGGATTGGAAAATTATATTGCTGAGATACTTCAATCCAGTTGGTGCACATTCTAGTGGAAATATTGGTGAGGATCCTCGAGGAATCCCAAATAATCTTATGCCCTTTGTGCAGCAAGTGGCTGTTGGCAGGAGACCTGCGTTGACTGTTTTTGGAACTGACTACTCAACTAATGATGGTACAGGGGTAGGCCTTCTTAGCAGTTCCTCGTAGGCAAGTTATTGTTTTATTTATTGGTTTATTTTCTGATGACCTTAAACACTCAGTAGAGCATGCTTGATCTGTCTTCTCAGTACATTTCTTTGACCTGATTTTTATTTTCCTTTGAACTTGTGTGCCAAATCTTTTCATTTTGCAATGATTGCCATGTGAATTTAAGTAAGCCCCATTACCCGTCTCCCTGATGTGTGTGTGTGTTTTTAAAACTTCTTATGAACCTCTAGTCTCTTTTGAAGGAAATATTAAGCTCTTAATGTTGAACATGCGCATCAATCTTCCCTGATATGTGTGTGTTTTTACTTATGAACCTCTAGTTGCTTTTGAAGGAAATATTAAGCTCTTAAATGTTGAAAATGTGCATCAATCTGGATTTGCTGTGGAAGTGTTTAGCTTTTATTGGGTTCATATTTCTATTGTCTAAACTATCCACTCCAAGAACCTCGATGCACCAAAGTGATATTTGTGCAATTCTATGGTACATATGCTCATGTTGACTAGTTAAGGATTAGAGTGTTATTGGTATCGTCTTATTATTTTTTTTCATTTGCAATATGCTTTCAGCTTAGGTCTAACATTTCAGCTTTCTACTTCTCAGGTACGTGACTACATCCATGTTGTGGATTTAGCTGATGGGCACATTGCTGCATTGAGAAAGTTATCTGATCCTTCTATAGGTACGTCTGAGGTGATCTGATATTTTTTCCGGTCTCTGTTTCCATGGATCAGTATGCCTGTTTCCACTTTTTATTTTTATTCCCCTTGATTGGTATTAAACAGGCAGTTGTTTATCAATAGTTATGTCACAAAATTGTAAATAAACTGCTCAGAATAAAACGACTAATACGCAAAGTATAGTTGTAACTAAAAAACAGTAGCAAGAAACGTCATAGCACAATCTCATATCTATGACTGTTCATGTAGTTATACTCAGTGTAGCACATACTTTATATGATACATTTCTCTAAAAAGCTTTGACGACCATCTCTTATTTACTTGTCGTTGGACCAATATTCTGGTTATCTTTCTACTAGTCCTTGTTGTGCCATTTATTTAAAGATATGATGTTATACTTGTACTATTTGATGTAATATGTTTCTCTTGCAACTGTAGATTGAATATTCCATAGTTCTTTAATTTGTGTAACTTTGGTTCCGATTAATTGTGTTACTGTAGCTTGTGAAGTGTACAACTTGGGAACTGGGAAAGGAACATCAGTTCTGGAAATGGTTGCAGCATTTGAGAAGGCATCTGGAAAGGTATTGAACTTGTGTCCAGTATTCTAAGGAGCCAAAATTTGGAAATGAATGAAAGTTTGTGGAATATGTTGTTTGCTGTTTGACGAATAAGTTTTTTATAATTCAGTATCAACATTAGTCTATATTATTTGGTTCCACGATGTTTGAGGTTGTTTACTATCTGAGCACAAGGGAATTTGTCGAGTTGGGTAGGTCTGGAACTGTAATTAGACTTTACCACAAACGAATTGATATTGTTGTGAGATATGGTTAAATGGTTCAATATGCAAAATCTTTTATACATTTTGATGTGCAAATGAAGTTCATTATCAAGTTTTAGGTAGTTATCTAGATGATCTGTTCTAGACATTAATCTCTCTCCCTCCCACCCTTCCTCCCTCCTAGTTGCACCTTATATTCTGTCTGTTCAAAATTGGACTTTCTCGGACCAAAGATAGCAACAAACTGCTACTAATTAACTCTATAACCTTCTTGTTCTGCTTGTTCTAGAAAATTCCTCTGGTGATGGCTGGGCGGCGTCCTGGTGATGCTGAGATTGTGTATGCATCAACGGTGAAAGCAGAACACGAGTTGGATTGGAAGTAAGTTATCTGATTTTACTGCAAATAATTGTCCTGGTAATGTAATCTGATTGTGTATGCATCAACGGTGAAAGCAGAACACGAGTTAGATTGGAAGTAAGTTATCTGATTTTACTGCAAATAATTGTCCTGGTAATGTTTTAAGATTTAGAATTCTGTTTTCGAGCTTATTATGTTCTGGTTTGCCTTTTCATTTGTGATACCCTTGCATTACCTGATTACTAAATAATGAAAAAGTAATATTGATTGAAAGAAAAAGAAGATTAAGTGATATGTTGCGAGATTGTGGAATTGAATGGTAGAAGTAATAATAGTAATTCATTGTTGTCATACTCATTTTGACTTCTAAATAATACTTTTGGGGTTTTTGCAGGGCAAAGTATGGCATAGATGACATGTGCAAAGATCAGTGGAACTGGGCCAGCATGAATCCATATGGCTATGAACCTCCAAAACCTAATGCTTGACTGACTGTAGCGCTTACACCTTAGCGTATCATTTTTGTCTGCAGTTCCTATGCCTCCCTTGCTGCTTTGTTGATCAATCGCAAATCTTAGGGAAGCTTTTCAGTTTAGGTTTTGCAGAGTAGTTTTAGAGTTGCAATAAGGATGATATTGTAGAAAAAAAAGTATAAGAAAACCTTCTTTTTCTCAACTTAACTTTAATGAGTCGGTCTTGCTAGGATAAAGCAGCCTCGTATACCAGGTTGGTAAGTAGTATCAAAGGTGGAGCTCCAGGTTGGTAAGTAGTATCAAAGGTGGAGCTTTTGTAAAGGTTCTTTTCTTTTGCAGGTATGGCTAGGGATCTTATAATGAGAAGTTTAGTTAAGCAAGCATTATTTTATAACGACTTTGTTTGTGCATGTTAGTATTGTATTGGTTAATTGATCAACTTATCATAAAATTAATTTTATGATAACCGGATCCGTTTGTGCTCGTCATTTTTCCCCAATTGTTTGTACTTAAATATGCTTGTGTGTACTTTATGGTTTGCTTACGAGTGCAATTGGGAAAGATTCAGAAGAGCCAATGCACCTCGTTCCTTGGGCCAATCTAACAGTTAATTGAACTCCTTCTGTAAGCTTCAAACAAGCTCATGGCATTCACCAGTGGTGGAGTTGAGATATGAGTTTGCAGTCCACACTCTACCAGTTCAAATAAATATTCTTTAGAATTCTTGTGAAAAGCGAAGGGTGGGGGTGCCTTTTGTTGTAAAAGGTGATGTTATTAATTTATTATTATGCATAGAAAAGATGGGGGTGCTTCTAAGTCTTGGTCTTGGTTGATACTAGTAACTCGAGTTCTTTCTCTGTTTGCTACTCAGACCTCAGTTGAAATTAATATATTTCAGAAACCCTTTTTCATGTTGAGGTTTTGGCAAATTCATTGGCCTAACTAACTGGACATGCTTCAAAGAGCTTTGTTATTATTATTTTAAAAGGAATAATCAGGCATATTTTGCCTGATAAAGTAGAAATATATTTGTACATTGCACTGCAAACATTGGAGTATTATACAAAAAGCCTCGTACTTGCCACGTTTTTGAAAATCTCATTCTGTTCTCATTTTGACATTTACACGACCAACTAATTATATTACCAGCTCCAAAACACTTGACTGGTTTTAGTTTTAGCCTTCTCGTTCACTACAATTGTACTTGCCTTTTTTTAGTGCAAGAAACCTTTTTTAAGTACAAAAAATAAGGAATAATGCTAGAGACAAATTATTTTACAAATATTATAATCCATATCAGCATATTGTGGGGGGGGGTCGAAGACTACATTGAAACAATTTATTGATCAATATGCTGAAGTGGAGTATGTCATATTAGCAGTTTGTAAAATAGTTTGTGCATGTAGCATTACTCAAAAATAAGATACAAGTGAAACTTTTGGCGTGACGTATTGCGTCTATAATAACTACTACACATATGAAGAAATCTACACCACACCGCACTTATGTTTTCCATGAGTAACGTGTAAGACGTAGAGTTACCATTCGCGTAAACAATAACTTTGATTTTCCATTTGATTTTTCAAATTTAGTAAAAGTAAAATGTGTGTTAACTTTATATTGTTCACATTCTATGAGATACACAATATATCTCTCTTCTTGATACTTACAGCAACCAGACTACCAAATGGGACCACTTCTCCCCCCTTAACATGCTGCTCGATTCCAAATTCGAAATTCAAAATTCAAAATTCAAAATTCAAAATTAGAATTGAAATATCACGTGTACAATTTCATATAGTTAGAATTTAGCTCAAAATTTGATGCTATATTACAATTCTAAGATTTGAAATTAAGGAGGGTGTATTCAATTAAGATTTTTAAAGATTTTTTTTTAAGTGACAGACTTTTGTAGAATTTGTGGGCTTTTAATGACTTTCACAAACTTTAAAGATATTTTTAAAATGACTTTTATAGACTCCATAAAATAAATAACAGACTTTTATAAACTTTTTATCAAGACTGTGATAGACTTTTGTATTCTTCTAATATATCTTACAATTTATATTAATTGTTAATTAACCCATGTGTACAACCTCTCTCTCTTTTTTCATGAACAAGAGTAAATCTTATTATATTATCGTGGCATGAGATTTTATATATGTTGAAAGCGTTCACATTATTCTACTCATTTCATGATACATTTGGATACTCGGATATCAATAAAGCTTTAGAAACTACAGACACAATACAAAATTTAAGCTCACTAGTCCTCCATGTTAGAAGCTATATTAGCCCTCTATTCACTAGCATTCTCTCGTTGTTGCTCTTGAGTTTCAAAAGCTTGTTCCAAATTATTTTTTTGATTGAGTTATTGTGTGATTCTGTGAACTCAATTTTCCATCTTAACTGTTACTAATTCTATTTGATTGTGTGGACCTTTTTTATGCGTCTAACATATATCAAAGCAATGCGTTTTTTCAATGATACACCAACATATATATATATATATATATATATATATATATATATATATATATATATATATTTGTCATGCAGGAATACATATATATTTGTCATGCAGGAATACAACCACATATTATATTATTTCACTATGATACACTAAAGACACTTGAAGTCGAATATGGAGGATGTCTAAAAAATTAACAGTAATTTCCTTCGTTTAAAATGTCAGAAAACTAAAAAAAAACAAACACATACACATCATATATTTTCTATTTTCATATATTATATATACATAATCTTTACAACTGATATGAGAGTTTCATGATTTTATCTCACCTTTGTTGAACAAATCTCTTCCCTCTTTCTATTGGAAGCTTTCGAACGGCTGCTTTTTTCTTCACCAATTCAGATTAAGTCTAGTTATTTGTTAATATATCTTATTAATTCTCTTATTATAATAAATCCAATTATTTTTATGGCCTAAATGCACAAAAACACTTTTTACACTTGCATCTCACTAAATTAGCCAATTAGGTATCAAATTGAAACACCCAATTCACCAAAGATTCCAAAAAAGACAAAATTAAACTAAAAAACTAGCGATAGAGAATGTGGGGAGCTGGATGGAGTTAACGGTGAGTTTTGGGTTTGAGTACGAATATTAGGAAGATTGATGCCACTACGCATGATGCCAAGTTTGTTCGACCCGACGGAGGTCTCTGTGCCTTCACTGCCTTGCCCATTCCTTCAATTTCCTCAATTTAGTGAGAGAGAATGAGAAGAGAGAAGGGCGTTTGGATGTAGTGTGGGGGTGAGTATAGACTACAGAGAATAAACATAACCTTAGTTACATTTTAAATTTTTAAAATTAAAAGTAATAATTAATAATACTTTATAATTAGTTTACAATTATTATATTTATTTGTATCAAAATTAAATAACTTCGTATTAATTTTAAATTTTAATATTTTATAAATAATGTTTTTAATTTTAAAACAAGAAAGTTCAAATAAGTAGAAAATCCGAGTTATCCTCATAAAAAGTATGGAATATGCATTGAAGTGTTGTTAATGCAGGTGACATGATTTTTCCGGGCACTGTGAAGGGAAAAAAAAATAGGACGGAAGTGAAAGGAGGTAGTTTGTAGACAAATGTATGAAAGGAAAGACTTTTCTTGCTTTCATTGGAATATTAAGTATTTTTGCTCTAATTTTGTGTGTGCTTATTAGACAAAGGCATTCATACTTTTGCCAACACTTGTCAAGTGACATTTTGGTAGCCACCCAAAAGAATCATGGTGAATTATAGATAATAAGAAAATGCATAGAATAGAAGGTTTGAAGGGTCTCTGGAAGTTGACCAGTTGGGCTCACAAAATGACAATGTTTCTAGTCTTGGTACCAATTAAAAGCAGGTAAAACATGAGACTCCTTCAAACCACAAAAAGAAACTTAAATGATCTTTTAATTAGAAGTTGAAATGATGTCAATTTGGGACAGTCTTTCACCTTAGACACAAACATATACACATTCAGTCCAACCTAAGCAGGATGGAGCACTAGAAAGTCCAGTAAATCCCAAAATTATAACCAAATCAAATCCTTTATTCATGATTTCATCTTCTGTTCACCATCAGAACACTGGAAGTTAAGAGTCATAAGAACAGAAGTGGAATAAAAAAGGTACAGGCTCAATGACAAGAAAAGAAGTCATCAACCCTTTGGTACCTTCAGCCCTCAAGTCCATCGAAATGGACTACTGGTAATTTGATCTATATATACATATATTTTTATAATTTTATATACTCACTTCTTTAGGCCATTAAGTCGGAATTCCATGATTTCGGAGACGGTTTCAACAAATGCTGCTTCACTCATGCCGGGGAGCATGAAATCCTCAGCTTCATGAATGATCTCCTCAAGTATGGACTTTTTGTTCAAGGTTTCTCTGCACATGATACTTCCAATGGCAAAGGGATTGAGTCCTCTCTCGGTCCCTTTCTTCAGAAGCATGGTGGAGATTCGGAGTGTGCGGGCACACTCGAGGGTGAGCTCCCATCCGTATAACTTCAACAGTGCAATGTCCTTTTCAGCATCGAGCGACTTTATGTAGTCAATGGTCTCTGGGGAGTAAGGCTGCTTGGCTTGTGGCCAGTAAAGCCAATCAAAGGTGCAATCTTCAAACTGAATGGGGAATGAAAATGCGAGGTTAATCGTCTGAGATATATAAATGGACTTCATAAAACTGCAGGAGTAATATACAAGTTTCAATGCTTAGTAGAGTGTATATGTGAATAAATCAGTAGTCCTGCAAAAAATACAACTAACAATTTCAGATTGACAGGCTTCTGAAAAAAAAAAAATAACAAAACAAAACAAAATGGGTAGGCATCAGTTATAGCTTAGATGATTAACATGTAAATTTAAGTAAAGAATCAGGTCACTTAAGGCTGAACGCTCATACATGTTGCAGACATTAGAATGCAAAATGCACGAACCATTGACAAGGCAACACTTATCTAGATGACCACCCATAGACTCTAAAGCATATTGAACAAATGTTTCACATTAGGTTTAGCAGTTTTGTCTCACCAAGACAAGCACATAAACATCCTGGAATTTACTGTCTAAAATGGATGCAAATAAATATTTGGTAATAAAATCAAGTAAAGCTGCTACACATTTTCTTTCCTTTTTCAGTTATGGGCTTATGTACCTTTTTATCCACCACTATAGGCATTTGCATAAAACAGCAACACAAAATTTACAATTTTGACGATTTCATACAAACTATAGTAAAAACACCCAGATCATGTTAGTTATGCAGAATTAACATGGCAATAAATGTAGCATAATCAGGTAAGGAAGAAAAAGAAAGAGAAACCCTTACATTCTCTGGCAAGCAATAGCCATGATCAATTGGAATAAGTACAATCCGGCGCTCTTCACATTCTCTGTGCACTAGAATATTCCCAGCATGCCTATCTGCATTTGCTGTTCTGATATCAAGCACACTGATCTTATGCACCTCCTCCACTGGAAAATCCCGAGGACCCATGTCCTCACAACTTCCATAGTTGTTCATGAACATTTGCAAGGATCCCATTTTAATGCTCTTTGGTGCACCCTCATACCCCTCTGGATGGTTAAATCCTTCGTGCAAGCATTGAACCATTACAGTAGGGGGTACACCAGCAAACCCCATCTCCCCACTTTTGTGACTGCCATTTCTTGGATGATCCAGTAAATATGCTGCAACCTCCCTCAATGCACCTTCTCCAACTCTTGTTCCCCGTTTTAATCCTTCACCATCTGATGATAAAGGTAGCCCTTGAGGGTTATTCTCAGCCAACGGTTCCTCATCCATGGGCTTAAAAACCGCAACCTTTTTGTTGCCTGAAGCAGCTTGCATAAAATAAGTTCCTCCAGTACCCTCAGAAGATCTGATCGGTCGTTTACCTTTCTCCAACCCATCAATTGTGGATTTAATCATATCCCATACAACTGGAGGCCACTCAACCTCTGGGTTAACAGTAACTGATTCCAACAAAAAATCCCTATGTGGTGGCTGTTTTGATACAAGTTGGTGCTCCTTGGATATTTTCTCGCCTTCATTTTTCTTTTCGTTCCAATTTGCTACCACAACCGAGAGCTCAACATCTTTCTCAACAAGGGTGGCCTGAACTTTTGCAGAATTCTGGACAACCAAGTGAATCACTGCATATCTATTCTTAGAAATATCATCAATGAGTATCTGGTCATCAAGCTTCTCGCCCTCGCATACAAGTTCAATCTCCCCAAGATCAACAAAACCTTTCCCTTTCTCGGCTATCTGTTGCCTGAGATATCCAACATTTCGACAACGATCAACATGAAACTTGAATTCCTTCCCAGAGGCAGTCCTAACAGTGATGACAAGGAGATCAGAAAGCCTATGGACCAAATGCAGAACATTCCCGGTGGTGACACCGTAATCCTTAACAAGAGAATCATTCCTTGCCAACTCTCTACCTCCAAAAACTAGCTTCTGTCTCTTCACTACAAACCCTTTACATGTTTGGATACTAAGTTTCACTGACGCAATCGAATCGGACTCCAAGACATGCATGGGAATCACAGAACCGGCGACAGTGAGGTAAATAACAATAGATTCGCTCGAGAAAAAATCCAACCCGCTACATATGTAACCGGCAGATCTTACTGACTCTTTCTCAATCTGACTCAAAGCAACATCAGCAACAGACATTGTATGATCTTACTTGGCCTTACCCTCAATAACTAGGGACTTTTTTTTTTCTTCTAAATTTTTTCCCCGTAATCCAATTCAGAACATACCATACCTATCCCAAATTCATCATCTGATAGGCACAATACAAAAGAAAATGAACATATATATAACCCACGAATATCTAAACAATACAAATTCTATAAACAAATAAAACTTTTAAAAAACAATCTAAACGCAGTCGGAGGAACTTCACGGTTTCAAGCTTTCACTTCTATAATCAACAAACCCAAGAGCAAAACCCTAATGATTGGGAAATGCCCTTAACAAATCCTGTCAAACTGGAAGGTTTTTGAAGATCGAGAAGCTCAAAAGACTGACCGATCTGAATTGAACTTCTTCAAACAAAAAAAAGGGTTCAATTTTTTTATTTTTTATTTTTTTGCTAAATAGGTTCAATTTTTCAAATTCAATCCCCAATAGAAAGTGCGTACAATAAGAATGCGAAAGAGATTGAAGACAACAATTAAAATTGTGAAATCTTTTTCACAAGGCCTAGATTCTTACTGCGGAAAGAATCGAAAGCAGATGAGATGAAAAAAAAGTGGAGCTTATATCGGAGAGAAAATGTTTCAGTAATGACGATTCCGGATTTTTTCACTTCACTTTCCAAAAATAGCCATATTTATCGTTGCTATTTATCATCCGAGTCATCAAGAAATCCGAATTTTTGGCCGGATTTTTTTGCCGGAGAAAATGACTACGGAAATCAGAGACTGTGAACGGAATTATAGCCGTTGGTTTTGTGGAGTGTTATGTTTTTGACCCGAGAGTATTTAACGGCCATTTTTCATATTAACAGCGTTAACGGTCTCTTTCTGTACAAATTTATTTGAAAGAAAAAAAATGAAAATTCTGAAGGCTTATGAAAGGCAAACTAGTATACAAGTGATAGTACAATTAATAAGTGATATTTTTATAAAAGAAATTATATAAGTGATATTTTTTGGACATTTAGTACAAAGTCTTTGAATTTATTTATTGTGATATTTAATTTAATAAACATAAAATTGAGTAACAATTCTTGCTAAATCAATTTTTTTAATTTAGACTTGCATTTATATTGCTTTTTATAAAAGAAATTATATTTCTTAATTTACTCTTGTGCATGTAATCTAATGTTTATTGTTTTATTTTTTATACATGCATGCTTATTGTTTATAATATCATTTTTCTGGGTGTTCATCGTTTATAACATAATTATTTTGCATTGTCATTGGGTGTTATGATCACTTAATCATTAAAAGTAAAATAAATTGAAGTTTATAGTTATTAATTTGTCCATATGCAAATTCCCAAGTAATCTAAAATAGTGTAAAAATATAAAAAATAATTAGTCTCATATGTACATTTTAGAGAGTATGAAAGTCGGGAGTGGTTAATATGAGATTAATTTTGGTCAATTGACCAATACAGTGTCGACACGCAGACCGAAAAGTGATATATTTTTACGTGTCCGGATTCATAAGTCATATAAGAATCTAAATAATGAGGAACAAAAACATGGTTAAATTGTAGAGAAAAATAAGTATGAATTTATAAATACATTACTTGGAAAATAATAGAACTTTAAAACATCACTTAATAAAAAAAAATTGGATAAAAAGACTTGTTTATCCTTATTAAAAAAAGTTTATCCTCATTGACACTTATTTATATTTTTTTAAAAAGCCACATCATTATAAATTTTTTTTTAAAATGACTAAATTATTCCTCTATCTTAAAATACAAAAACTATTATGAAGAAAAATTGTACAAATTAAAATCAATTATAGAGTATAAGAACCAAAATAGTTGTTTATCCCCATTTTACCAGCTTTTAGCTTCAAGGAGAGAAGAGGAGACTTTCGTAATTTAGGTATTTAACGTTCTAATCGTGAATATTGACGGTGACGATCCTCGATCTACGAATAAAGTTAACTTTTTTAAAGCTTACTATATGGACTCCACTTTCTTTCTTTTATTTTCAAAAATATTACCTCCCTCCACATTAAGAGGGTATTTATTTAGAGTTAAATAGAATTGAATCTGAATAGTTAAATCGGTTAATATATTTTTTTTGGTCTGAATGGTTGAATCGGTAAGATAGACGAGCTGAATGGTTAAGTCAAATTTTTTTAGCTGAATGGCTGAATGAGCAGCTGAATGAAATAAAAAAAAGTTTAAAAAAATAATAAATTAAGAAAAATATATTAACTATTATATTGAGTAATATTAAATAAATTTATAATAATTTTAAATTTTTTCAGAGGGGTAAAATAATAAAGTTTTGTCATTCAGATATTTCAGACATATCAATTATCAAATAACTTTTTTCATTCAGATTCAGCTCATTCAGATTCAAATTCAGATTCATTCAGTTTTTATCAAACACCCCCTAAGTATTCATGCACGGTAAAATGCCATGAAATATCTAGGACCTTCTACAAATTAGCAAAAAAATAAAAATAATAATAACAATTACAAAGTAAAAAAAAAATACCCGTGGATGTTTCCATACCGGGTCCATGCATACATATTATTCCTTTCATTTTAAAATATAAAATCATTATTAACCTTTTAAAATTAACTTAAAATATTTATTAAATTCAAAATTGACATAATTTTTTTTTATAAAATTAAGTTAGTACAATAATGATAAATATTGTAAGAATATATCTATGTACACACTCAAATTGTACATTTAAAAATACACTCAAATATAAAATAGTAGTAAATGAGGAAAGACAAAAAATGCTGTGGAGTAAGGAGAGAAAAATATTTTATTATTATTTTACACTTGAGCGTGGCTTTGGATATACAATTTGGATGTGCACGTAGATATACAATTTGGATTATTTTACTATTGCTTCTTATAAGATTTAATATTTTATAATTTTTGATGAATCATTTCAGTTTTTTAGTTTGAAAATATTTTTAATTGACTTTTAAAAGTGTATAATGTTGTTATAATATGAAATTGATAAAAAATTTATGATTTCTTAAAGCATAAAAAATGATCAATAATATATATGGGGTGGGGTGGGGTGGGGTGGGGTGGGGTGGGGGTGGAGGAAGCTAATTATTAAGTTCCCCTTTAGTGGTTGCAGTATTATTTTGAGGAGGGTAGGATATGATTAAGATTTTGAGATATCTATTATTACAGTACATAACACAATAATTTAACACATGTCTTTTTATAAATTTAACATCTGTCTATCCTATTTAATGCTACTAATTATCTTTTACTGAAACATATGAGACACTAAAAAACCTAAATTCATTTCTCAAATCCCCCTGTATATTCAAAAATGGCAACTAATTTAATTCCATATTCATTCAAATTCTTTCAAACGAAGACTAACCCCAATGGATAAACATCCTGTATCCCCAAATATGACATCTACTCTGTCTCTCTTGACGCATCGATTCGTGCGATAAATTCTGTAGAGACGGCGAAGAAGATACTGACTCAAAGGATGAACATCCTAATTCAGAGCATTCAAGAACAAATTCTCAGACCAGACCCAATAGAAGAAAGAAACTTATTTTTACTGTGACCTTCGATCATATTTCCGGCGGAAGATACCACTGAGGAAGGCGGAATAGGAAGAACACAGCTACCACTTGAGGCGGCACTCATGTATACGGGCTACAGTCATTCGGGTGAGATGTCTGCTACGGTGACAGAGCAGACTCATGTTGTCTCCGGCGAGAGGTCCGACGATTTAACTTATTATAGTCCTGAATTAAGTGGCGGAGCCATGGTGTCGTTTGGTGGTGGAAGTGGCGGTGGTTCTGGGATTTATACTCCGAATTCGCCGTCTTCTGGTTACTCTTCTTCCGGCCCCAGCTCGTGGGCTGGATAGAAGAGGACACGAAATGAAGAAAGTAGCGTGACTCAATTTTTGGGACAACAATTTCCAAGGGTTCATCGAGGAATTGAGTCATCTTCTGTTTCAGCTGGTTAGTTCTTATCATTCTCAAATCATTTCATTTCTTCAATTTTGTCACTCCTTAATTTTTTTAGTTATTATTTTTCATAATTTGCAAGAATTTCTTCAATTTTTTGTTCTTTATCTTCTCTCTGTTTTTGATCATGCTTGTATCTGTACAACATTTTGGTTCTAATAATAAAAACTTAGGATCAATTGTAGTTATTTTCTCTCTTGGTGACTTTTTTGGTGTCATTTTATGGTGACCTTTCAAAGTGGTTTTTCATGTGCAATATTGAACATTTATTTAGGCATAGCTTATACCGTAATGGGAAGGAGCTAAAAATTTATATCCAAATTCAGAACTTTACATCATATGGAAAAGTTTAAACCATGTTGGAAACAATTTAAATTTGATACATGTTCATTGAATACACTAAGCCGTATTACACCTTATTAAAATAAGGCTAATTTTATGCAACATAAATATTTTTGCTATTGATATGTTATAATTTAAACATGCCTTGAGTATACTCTGAAAATGTTTGAAACTTTTTTTTTTGGAGTTTTTTTCCCTCTCTTTTTGTTTAGAAAGGAATTACACAGAATGTGCATTATTGCATTAAAAATTGAATTTTTGACATGTAACATATTTTAAAGCATTACATGTAATATTGCTTGTGATTTTAAATAACTTAAGTAACATTCGTTATATCCTTGTCACATTGCTAGAGGAAACTACTAGCATTGCAGCAACTACCACCACCATTATTTATCACTTTTCTTCTTTTTCTTTGTATCTTTACCCTCTAATCCTTATATACCTTTTCATGTACGGTTTTGAGTTACTTTTAGATACTGTATTCCTATATTCATTTTGTTCGTAAAGATACTGTATATTTACCCTATTTCCTGGTGTAAGCACTAATCTTGGAGCTGCAACTGTTTTTAATTCATGCAATTGTTTTTATATTTACACTCTTTCCTCTTTAATCGTTAGTCATTCTAGCAACTGTTTTTATATTTGCCCTCTTTCCTCTTTCATCGTTAGTCATTCTAGCAACTGCTTTTAATTCATGTTTTTTAAATGCGTTAAAGGATGGAGACTCTGATTGTTTTCCGGATGAACTCAATTTATTGTTGCAAAAGAGGTTCCTTTTCAAAATACAGATTTCATCTTATAATTTGAAGGCAAATTATGTGACATACACAGGTGCTAGAATGACTAACGTTGAAAAAATAATTGAATCCTACACGAGTATATGTGATAAACCTCAGGTAATATCAATTTTACACATAATTTGGTTGATGTTAAATCCTTCAATAAATTTGTTTAAATAATTGAATCCTACACAAGTTTAATTCTGTTACTACAATCTTTACAGGGTGAGACAATGCTCGATGTTGTCAACTGTGTCACCCCTTTTCTGGCCCTACCATTAATTCCTAGGATCCATTTAATTATGAATTTTCTTCATTTTCCTAAGAAAATTATGCTTGCTTTCTATTTTTTTTGTTATACTAAGATGTAATGAGTGGTGGTTGATTTGCAAGTTCATTATATACTTTTTGTATTTATTTTTCAGAGATCTTGAGAGCCAAGGCTTGAAAGGGTTTATTTCTTATCAAATCAGTCTTTTATCAAATTTGGTATGTCTCTAAGTATCATCAGTTATTCTCTTTTGCCATTGAACAAGATTTTGTTGTTACATAGCTTTTGCATTGCCAATATTTGTTTCTCTGTTGCAACAAAAAGTGAGTCAAGTCCATGACGGGAGAGTTAGTTTTACATGGTTTCTGTGAGATTTTGGCAAGTGATTTACATTTGGTTGGACTTTGAGTTTGGAGTTGCTTGTGAAGTAGGCACTTCTAAATTGGTTATGTTTTCAAAATGCATATTTTGATTACAGTTCCTTGTATGCTAAATTGCTAATATGTTAATATTTTCATATGAAAACCCATTTGTATGTAGGTTTGTTTTCTATGCAGCAAGACTCTTCTATCAAGCATTTGGGAGAAACTACAAAAAATTATAGCTAGCATCTTATTTTTTTCAAGAAATTTATTTGAACCTCTGACCTTGTGGGACCATGCCTCTAGATGTTAGAGTAGTAGTTGCATGAACAGTTTAAGCTTTGAGAGAAAGTGGTTATCTGATGCTTTCTCTGTATCATCTTTAACACATTTTTTAGTCTTCTATAAACTTATCCTATGTTTTCCCCTGTAGGGAAATCTGCAAAACTCTCACATCATGTTTACCCACTTTTGCAATGTGCTCCGTGATTGTCACGACGTGAGTTGGGCAGAGACAAATTACATAAAGGTTGGATTGATCGACATTGCTTATAACCTTTTCCCTTCTCCTAATATTTAGTTTATATTCTATTTGTTACTTGCATATTTTAATATTTATGGCTATCATTTATGTTGCATTGATGTGTTTAACAGTTTGAGTAGAATCAGTGGGACTTTATTTATAACTTCAATTGTCATTGATGTGAAAGTGGTAGTATCTTTATATATATCATATTATAAGCTATGGCACCTGAAACTATGAACCTTTTGCTTTCAGATAAAGGCCATGAAGGATATGTATTTACTAGAATTAACTGAAATGTACCAAAAAATTGCTGCTAAATTGCATAGGTAATTTACCGTCCACCTTTGATTTTTATCATGTCATGTCAATTAAAAAAAAACTTTACTATCACAGGAACAGTGGGGTTTTATTCTTTTGTTGAGCAGTGGGTTAGATCTGGGATACTCATATTACATCCTCTGTCATTAACAATTTTATATTTGTGCTAACATGCTTTGCTCAATCAGTCCAGTTGTGTACAAGCAAGAGCTCTCTTTATGTGAGATAGTGAAATAGAGACTGCAAAACACATATGATTACCAGGCATTTTTGAAGTGTCTTCATATTTATAGCACTGAAATAATTACAAGAAAGGAATTACAAGGTTTGTTATATATCAAGCTGATCATGCTAATTGTTGCTTATTTTTTTGCTGCTTATTTAGATGCTTATTGTAGAAGTAATTACAATTTGACTGTTTTGAGTGGCTCTTTCCAATCACTATGTAAAGTCTTTGTTCATAACTTGGTTACTTATTTAGATCCTGGACCAACGATTTGAATACACAGAAGTAGAGGAGGAAAAAGGATTCTTTTCATGCAAGAGGAACCTAACTATGATTTTAGAGAAATGATTCCTATATTAATTTGGACTTAGAGTTTGAGGCAAATTCTATTCAATTCTATACTATTTTGTCTCAGGTAAACCCTTCATAAGTCTACTTTGACCACAACTTGGCTTATCTTTATTTGTATCTCCGGGCTAAAGGATAATTTATGGATTAAGCATTAAACAGCAGATGTAGCTGTTTTTATCGTATTGTGTTGCTCTATTCTAAGATTTGTCTACGTCCAATATTTTATTGTCCTATATCTCTGTCTTATGTTAATTGCTATGTTTCTCAACACTTTTTTCCCATTTGTTGCTTTAACATTGTTCAAGCAGGTCTTTTTTTTAGTAGTGTAGCTTACACTTAATGCCAATGCACCATGTATTAAATTGCTGACGCAAAGTCATTCTTATGACGTTTAAATATTGGCATGTCTTAGATCCATGAGAAAATGAAGGAGTTACAGTCTCTGTCAAAATTTGACTGCAACAAGAATTTGAAGCAAGAATTAACAGACATATCCAGGTGATTTTGTGCTTTCTATTTTACTTTGTGGTGAAATTATAATGGTATGTGTTTTACTGAGTTTGGATTCAGAAGCAGTGACTGACATAGTCATGATCAATGATGCTATTGTAATTAACGTAGTCATGACCGTATTTTCTGGACGGAGTTGTTATAATATTGAATGTGATTAAGAAAATTTTGTGATATAGGTCATTATTCCAGGAGCGTACATTAGTTTTGTCTTATTGCGAGGAAACAAAAACAAACAATTAACATTACCATTAAACAAGTGAGAGCCTCACTAAGTTTTGCTTTAAAATGACCTTGCGAGGTCAGTGTTTTTTCTATTTTTATTCATTATGATTTATAGTTTGTCAATATACAAGTCATTAGTCATCATTATAACTCTAAATTTTTGTTTAGTGCAAGGGAAAACGAGTGTATTGATGTCTGAGTATTTCAACAAGAAACCTGTTGTTTTGGGGGGGGGGGGTGTATGATGTTTCTGTATGCCTTTCAGGTTTTTGCATGTTATTTTGCTACTAATTTCAATCAATGACAATATATTTTGATACCACTTACGTATTCCTCTATCTGGTTAATTTGCCTCAAGATATGAAACTTACATTATTCTTTAGACAGCTTGCGATCCCTATTTCACCAAAAAATTTATGGATACCTTTATTTCAGGAAATTATTAAAGGAGCTGGCCACAGTAGTGCTATAGATTGGTGGGCTCTTGGTAAGCACATGAAGAAACATGTTATGATTTTCTAAACATGCCACATGTTTGTTGTCATCATATTAATATCTATTTATGTTGTTTTTTTATGTGATTTCCATTTGGGCTTTTCCATGTTAGTAGGTGTAGATTTTTCCTGAAGCAATGTTTGGCAAGAAAATTTCAACCCTTGAAATTGGAATTGAGTGCCCAAATTTTAACTAAATTTTAATTCTAGAGAATTGCAAATGTGGTTTCAATTTTAATTCAAAGCTTGAATTGAGTTGCCATACATAGCAGGAGTGTATTTGTATGTTTCCAATATCTACCTAATAAAACAATATTGTATGTGTCCCAATAAATTGAGTTGTTTTCTAACATCATAATGCAGTTATGTGTACCAAGGATTGCTTACATAGTGTTTAAATTTGCAAGCTTCTATGTTATTTCTTATTCTTAATAATTCATATCATCACCAAATTAAGAAAATAGTACGGTTATTATAGTTTTGATTCTAACAATTATCTATGCTAGGTCTTGATGCCATTGGTGAGGCCATTCTGCAAGAACTTAAATTTGGTGCAATCGGTTGCATAACATAATATCAAAGCTTTGATTTTTGCATTTTTTTGAGTCCAAGTCTCTGTCACTCTATCTGCATTTGGTTCCCACTTCTGTTTGTGCACAAGCTAGCATGCAATACTATCATATGTTTCCGTATCTTAATGGCTCTTGAAATGGAGAGCCAACACGCAAACGGATTTATACCAACTTATACTTCAAACTAACTGTGTCCTCTTGAAGAGGATAATTTAAATTTTGATTGACTTGAACTTGCCAACAGGGTGTAGAGGGGTGAATATGTTGATAAAAATTGCACAGAACATGACAGTGATGATTAGCCACGCCACGCCACCACGACTTTAGAAAGACGTGTCTTGAATAGAAAAAGGGAAGAGTATAAAAAATTATTTGTCCACATGTTGAGGTCACTTACTTTGCTATTAGCCTAAAAGCAATAATCACATACTTAGAGTGTAATGCAGAAACCGGTAAAATCTCAACACTACCCCCTACAACGTATATTCATTTGTTTTTCTGCGTAAAATTTGATCATCGCACAACAATCTATCATCTTCTTATTATATATTAATTTATTAATTGTACGTACACATTTATTATTAAAAAATTAAATAATCAAGCCGCAACGCGCGGGTTTATATCTAGTTATTAATCTAAGCAGAAGCTGATATGATATCGATCTTAGAAATGGTATGGAGGCCGTATGGCTATGAACCCTACATAGAATACCATATCATCTCTTTAGCTATCTATGATATTTTGTAATAATGTTCTTTAAAACTTTTCAATAGGTGGAAGATGAAGCCCATGCATATGATGATTTTATTTTGTTTTTCTGTACTATTTGTTTTCGGTTTCTTTTAGAAACTAGAAATATATAGCTAGGATCAAAAGATCTATTAATTAATGTCACCAAGCTCTAAATTCACCTCAATTTCTTGGACTATTAAATGAAAGGTCAGGTGATATAAAGGTGTATCATTATGCACGTCTCTCCCCCCTTTTCTTGAAAGATATAGCAACATACATTGAATTTTTTCAAGATTTAAGATTCATGCATCATTATATATATATATATATATATAGAATCCCTTTCAGAAACGAACTATAGGAACGGACCAGCAACGTACCAAAGCAAAAAAAGCAATGCGAAAACTGAGAGGGAAAAAACACGCGGGTCAAAACGTTTCGGGTTAAAAATCCATTTGAAAATCTGTTTCAACCATTCGCGATTCTCGTATTCTCAGAGCCCTGTCTCAACCATTCGCGAATCGCAAATCGCGAATTCTCAGAACCCCTTTCCCCGATTCTCTCTCAAAGTCCTTTTCCCCGATTCTCATTCAAAGCGCAAAAGCTGAAGCTCTGGTTTGGAAATCGCTGGACATCGACTAGAACAGAACCAGAACTAGGATTCTCTCAAAGCCCCTTTCAATCGCCGGTTTGAAGCTAGGGTTTGCAAATCGTAAGGTCAGTGAGGTTCTCTCTCCTAAAGGTCCTTCAACTATAATTAGTAGGATGATTTGCATATGCGTTTGGCACAAATTTCTGATATCACCAAACTTTGATAGTTTTAAACAGATTTTTTGGGGATATTTGTTTAATTGGAGTCGTTTTTGAAATTGGGTATCTTTTCGAGTCATCCTAATTTGGTCTGCCTACTTATTTTGCTTCATTTCTTCATCTTCTCCATTAAAAAGAAAATGTAGGAAATGTGAGGGCGAAGTTCATCATAGAAGCAACAAATCATCCTACTGATCCTGAAGCAGACGAGGTAACACTACTTCAAGTTGTTTTAGTACTTCTAAGTCTAAATTGTACTGATTTGAAGGAAAAAATATCAGTTGTATAAAAGAAAATTTATTTGTGCTGTAGATTCTGTCTAATAAAGGAGTTATAGTACTGCCAGATATATATGCAAATGCTGGAGGTGTGACTGTCATCTATTTTGAGTGGGTTCAGGGAACATATATCACAAAAGCAACTGATATTTCTTTGTTTATTTTTCTCTATGAAATCATTTCAATAATTATTAGTTCAATTTTGACTCTTGAGATCTTCTAATGTGATTCTTGGTCATTAGAAAACGTTTCCCCCTTAAAATTGGATTGTGAACAAATTGTGTAGATACTCCTTTGTCAAAACTTGGAAAAAGGTCAAAACGTAGGAAATTAAATGTGATTTTTTCCTTTCCAAGTTATGAAGGTTTTATTTACTTGAGTTTTTGGGTAAATGAAAATCGATCTTATTTGCATTCTGAAGTTGGGTGCATACTTCTTATTATGTGTTGAACCGTGATGGGAATCTGCTGTCCTTGGAAACTGAACATGGAGCCATAAGTTATAATCTGTGTTAACTTGTATGAATATATTTTTGGGAGGAAATATCAGTTCTTCTCTAATAAAGCAAGTAAACAGTAAAGCTAGGCATTACAAATATCCAACCATAATAGAAGCCACCAATTACAAATTAACAATCATCACAAGCAGTGCTAGCCAGCCATTACAAATATCCAACCAGCCAAGAATAACAAATTAACAACCATTTTAAAAAAAATAAATAGCAGCAGCAGCAAAACATCAACCTTTGCACACTAGATATGGTATCGTACAAGACGTACTAGAGTCATTTAAAACAAAGGCAATTGGCACAAGTTATTAGTTAGTTATTACTATACCTTCTGACCTGATGATCTCTTGAACCACAAAGTGGAACAAGGTGGTCTTCCCATTCGTTCCCTTTATATCTACTAATTTCAACAGTGTATCAAGTTTGAAAGCTCTTGCATCGCCACGATTAGTGCCAACGTTCATGCGGTTTCCTGTCCTCAGAACTGCTTCAAGCAGTTTGAGGAATAACCGACTGTTCTTCAATTCTTCACTTGCTGCCTGATCATGTTGGTGATAGTTTTAGAATTTTTCAATTCTTCAATTTTTTTTACTGATAATGTGAATCCCTTGATATTTTTACTTGATTATAAGTATTCATTGTTCGGTTGATGCTAAATTTTCAAATTTTTTCTTATTGTTATACTTTTTGAAAATTAGACTGTTTTTAAGGTCACATTCTTATTGTTATGTATGCGTTGTATAATTTGTAGTTTACAATAAATATTATATATGGTTTATCTAATGAAAATGGTATTTCTTTTATATGGCCTCTAAGTTTTCATTCTCTTTGAAAATTACAGGCAAATAGTTAAAAGTCATCCATGGACAGCAGGATAATACTTGTATAAACTCCAAATTGACTTCTCAAGATCGAGGTAAAATAGTAAAGTTCTTGCAAATTAACCTGTTTTTTGCCATGTTGAGCAGGGTAGAAGAAACTTGGTTATAGTAGAACGAGAAGGGTTCAATGAACTATACATTTTCAGTCCTGGCTCAACTCATAAATGGTACGGCAAGTATGTGTATATATGCATTGGGCACTCTGCTTTGCTTGAACCAATAACTCTGGCTCCAAAAAGTGAATGGAGAGCGGCACAGCATCTAAACTACAGTAAGTTTACTTTGAAACAACTGTCAAGTTTTTTCTTTTTGTTCAGAAGAAAAAAAATCGTAGCAATAAAGTTTACTTTCCTTTTTGTAAAAGAAAGAAAAGCCACAAAATATCTTATACTAATTCCAAGAGAACTTGATAGAATAGAGCTAATACTATAACAGAGCTTGATATACACTACAATATGCTAAGAAAGGTAGAACATCTATATACTATAACAGAGTACTCGCACAAACATCAAATTCTAGAGGTGCCAAATAAACCCTAGATTTCGACTATGAAATTCCACAGTTGGTGCTATCAATTTAATGTAATCTTAATCAAAACCCCCTAATAAACCCTAGATTTCTTTTGGTTTAAACAGACATTACAAAAATAATAAAGTGAAGTACCTTCCAGTGACTGATAGTGTCGGTCGTTCCCTTTCCAGAGCTTTACGTCTGAAGGATTCCTTATCAGATGCGTCGATGAGAGAGAGAGAGAGGGAAGAGTTTGAGAGAGATTGGGATGGTGCATCTGATCTTCAATTGTGTTTTATTTTCTTTCTTAACCCATTTAGCCAACCCACTTTGACCCGCGTGCGTCTTTTTTTTTAAAGTCCGCCTTTTGTTCGTTTTGTAAGTCCGCTTCTGAAGGATTCTGTATATATATATATAGCCTGGCTCTCTCCAACGAACTGGAGGGAACAAACTAAGAGCGTACCGGCTATAACGACGGTTTTTTTCCGTCGCTATAGCATAAAAAAGAGGTTTTCTATGCTATAGCGAAGGAACAAACCGTCGCTATAGCCGGTTCGCTCTTTCCATTTCGCTGGAGAAGCGGACTGTAATATATATATATATATATATATATATATATATATATATTGTGCAGATCTAAAGTATACCTATTAAATAACATGCTTTTATTAAAATTACGTCGTTTTAGAGATTATTTTAAAAAATAAGTGGGGTCGCAGGTAGTATTTTGATAAATAAAAAGAAAATAAGTGAAACCACTCTCTTTTAATACCCCCTCCGTCCCAAGATAAAAGTCTTTATTACTATTTCAAGTAGTCCCATGTTAAATTTCTACTTACCTCAAATGATCTATTTTTTAAAATAATTTGCCTATAATACCCTTATTATTAATTGTTATATTTCTATTCTCTATGCATATTTATGGAGCATCACTAGTAATGTGCAGAAAATTATGTAATTAAATGAGAATTTAAATATGAATAATTTTGTCATTTTATCCTCTTTCTTAATATGTGCAAAAAATCAATCAAGACTTTTATCCTGGGACGGAGGGAGTATTATTTTATTTTTTAAAAGAATTTTTAAAACGACGTAGTTTTAATAAAGGTATGATATTTAAAAGAGGTATGTTTTAGATCCGTTCTGATATATATATATATATATATATATATATATATATATATTGTAAGACTCCAACTTTTATAAATAAAGATTTAATTTTCTCTAAATATTATTTTGAATAATGTGTTGATTTGATATAATACTATAGTTATGGATGATATGTGCAAATTTTGCAAAGTAAGCAAGTTGTCATAAAATATTCGTTTGGTCGAAGAATATTCGTATGACGGCGCAATCATTGGTGGACCCCAAAATCGAATGACTGTCGGATATAGAAAGCGACAGAAATAACCTTTTCATAAAATAACGGCAAGACTTTTACCATTAACTGTTGAACGGGTGATAAAAGTATAGTAATACGTGTGGTTGCATAGTAGCACACAGTATTGTACAATATCTTTAATTATTAATGCTTACGTAAGAAGTCACTCAGTTTCGTTTAATAATTGTCACAGTAGTTGTTGCATAATATTTCATATTATTGATTCAATTATTGTCACAATATCATCTGTACAATATTTTATATTATTAAATCAATAATTGAGACAACACAGTTATTCAGATTATTATTTGTATTATTGACAATGTCTAGAAAGTTTTGTCGAGGAAAGGGGTTATGCTATTTAATTGCGTGCCAATAAGGAGAAATCCTTATCGAAAAGCCCCCTCTTTCTTGGGAATGATCTGGTTGTCAATATTGTGAGTTATAATATTAATGATGAATAATTGTTGAAAGATTAAAAATGTGTTTATTGAAGATAAGTGATTTGTAATAAATATTTATTTAATTTTTGATATAAATAGTGGGGTTTGTCATGAAGTATTTGTTGTAAGTTTGACTTATTACATGGACATCCACTTACTCATTTTTCAAAATCGCTGATAGAAAGTTATCTTAGTTTTATTTTATTATTATTATAATAGTAATAAAACAAAAAAAAAATTATATAAAACAAAATGCTTTTTATATTATATATAAAGTTATTTTTTTTATTAGATTATAATTAGAATATATTATATTTTATATAAAAATTTTATTTTATTAGAATATTTTATTGCACAATGATGAATAGTAAAAATTAGAAAATCAGCCAAATTCTCCCGTGAATTCGTTGTTCATCCGTGAAAATTTTAAATAGTACACTGCCATTCTCCTATAAATAGGATGCTTAGTTAAGAAATGAAAATCACACTAGAATCAGAGAGTTCTTCTTCTATAATATTGTGCGTATTTCTTTCTAGTATAAGAATACTTTAAGTGATGCTAATAGTGAAAGATTTTCTCAAGAATATCTTCGTTATACCAGTTAGATTTAGTATCCTACTAAGGTAAATGATATTATTTTTTTGTAAGAGAGATTATTTTCGTTCAATATTCGTAAGGAATATTATTTTCTTCTATACTCTATAGTATGTAAGTGATATTATTTCGTTTCATATTCTTAAATCTACACTTATTTTGATAAGTATTGCTTCTATAATCCCTAAAATTAGTTGAATATCCTTGAATTTTACACTTCATCTAGTACTATTTACTCGGGTACTATTCACGGGATACTATTCATGACAATTATTTTTTTTCTGTCCAAATTATTTTTGATACATGAATATCATTCTTGAGTTTTACTCCACAATTAGTTATCATGTTGACAATTTGGACATTCTTGAACTCTGGATAAATTAAATTATAAATCTCTAATATTTATTCTTGATCTCACTTGATTGATTTTTTTATATCATTTTCATCATCCTCATGCTTATATTGTGCTGAAAGTCATCTTTGGCCCGTAGTGCATAGATGGACTGTTGATTGGTATGATTATGACAAGGAATTGTGTATTGGTATAATTATGATCTGTAATGTTGCAGACAAATGTTGTGGTGAAAGTCCTCTTTGGCCCGTAGTGCATAGATGGACAGTTGTTTGGCATGATCATGACCACTGGTGATACAAACGAATATCCTTGGCCCGTAGTGCATGGATAATTCGTTGATGTGAAATATTTATTGATTGGTGTTACATGGATAAAATATTGATGATTGACTTTTAAATCATAGAAGATAGTAGACATCATGCTCTACTTGACTCTTCTAATGGATTGCTATTTTCACTGCAGTTGTTGATCTAAAACTTGTTTCTATTATATTCTATCAGATTTTTTCTCAGTTGAGAACTAAGGATAATTTATTCTACATTATCTTAGTCATAATATTCTTTACTAGGCTAGTTAAGCTCACCATTTTCTTTCAATGTTCTCTTCAGAAAATGAGAATATAGCTGGGACTAGTCGGAGAATGGAGTGATGATCCAAGATGGTTGCTATAGTAATCCTCATTATTCTATAAAATAGTGTGATAATAATTATAATGAGGGTTTTATTTGAGTTTGGATATTGTCTACGAGACAATATTTGTATTAAAACTCACAGGTTATGTTTTGTCGTATTTTACACGACAATTAATAATTTTATAAATAAAGTTTGTATTTAAATTCTGTACCATGTATTTGGCGACTCAGAATGGGTTGTATGGACCTATTTTGGGGCCGTCACACACACATACACATATATATATATATAACAAAATATAATTGATTTTGAATTTTCCGCTCATCCTAATAAATCATCTAGGCCATCCAAAGTTTAGGAAAAATTCCGCCGTCCATGTAGTACCGGAAGCACGGGACACAACTAATATATATATATATATATATATATATATATATATATATAACATTTAAGGTAGGCAAAATTGGCAGAGGAGCTGCTAATTCTTTATTAACCTTAACTACTATGAATTGGTCGCATTTAAGGTCACATTATTATTTTACTGTTTGAATTGGTCCACCTACCCGACCCCTTGAAAAATGTTCAAATTAAAAAGCACTGTAACGCCCCGAAATTCAGTTTATTTTCACACCCAGATTCCGTACGTCACAGTCCCACTTCTTTCCAAATATACATCATTATATAGCTAAATATAACAACATACATTCTCAAATCCCAGGTTCTAATACCTTATAACCTCATTCATTATAAATAATGATAATTACATTATTCTTTACATCTTACAAGAGTGATTTTTATCCGCCACCAAGGATACATAACAGTTCATTAAACTAGTCTATAGTTTAATTAACTATTCTACATTACAAGTCTTTGCTTGATCTTCACGCTCATTCATATAGTGAATGGCACTTCGTCTGGATACTGGTCAGCTTGATCTTTACGAGAACCTTAAAGTCTTTCTAACATCGTTCGCTGAAAATATTTTTATTTAAAGCAAGTGTGAGCATTCAATTGCTTAGCAAGTCATAGCAGTTAAATTAAAAACATTGAGAATTTAAACATTCCTTTAGAACTTCAATAACCGTGCAAAGGTTATGAAGCAGCTTAAATAATATAAATAATTTCTGATTCCTATCATTTTAAAACATTAGTCATATTCACTTTGAAATACTTTCATTCTACTTTTTTTCTTACACATCCTGTCTGGCTATAATCATTAGCACAGACTTAATAATAACGGTTCATGTATAAACAGAACATTCTCATATTGAACAGTTCAATTACAGAACAGTTCATCTCATAGAAATATCGAAGTGTTAAAATTGTGGCACAAGGCCTCATACATTCTACCACCTTGTACAAATATCTCATAAAACTTCTCATATTCAACATCTGAGAAAGTTTAAGAAACTAGCATTCATTTAAAATATGAATGAAGTTAGGAAACTTGTCTTACGCACAACTACAGCTTAAAGTTTACGCTGAGCTGCTCATTGCAAACCCTATATAACATATAAGGAAATAGCATATATACCAATTAGTCATATACTTGACTTACGCATTGGTTTACTTAATTTTACTTCTTAGGGTTCGTGTTCTTGTAATCTAAGTTTACGCGACTAACTTTCTTTACCAATTTACGGCGTTACGACATACGGAGATGTCTTAACGCATACAATCATCATCTTTGATGATTTACATTCTTATCTTCTTATAACTCTTCTAGGACTTAGCACACATAGAATCTCTACTAATATTCCATATGGTACTCTGAGTGGTTTCCCACAAACAACCAACAAACTAGTTTTTCATCTCGTCTATACTGTCTTTCACAGCGAGTTAGATCGGTTGTCAGTTTCGTATATACCTCCGCTCTCTGAAGGAATTGTTTAGCCCAGATCCCATATGTCAACCATTAAAGATTACAATTGTACCACAACCTAAAATTATCTTAACTTATCCGAACGATTAAAGCTATAATGTTCGTTAAGTCGATTTCTTATTCCTCATGGCTTTCTGGCAACTAAATGCCATATCTCAGGATTCATTCTTTATCGTCTAAGTAATACAGTCTTTTGTATACTCAGAACTATATATTATTCAATGTTAATACTATGAATTCATAGCATTAAGCATTTTACATTACCTTATTCATATCTCATAATGTTCGGTTTATTTGAATTGGAACGTTATCCAAGTTATTATTACTAACTCAGCTTCTTAACGTTATACGTCATTGTCTTTAATTCAGTTTCTTCACCGTTCATAGTTTTAATCATTATTCTTCATTATCTTACGGTCAATCCATACACGGTGTGCAGCTTCTGCCCGTTTAATATTAGCGTACACTCAACCCTCACATTGGCTAAAGTGTTTAACGCTTACATTCATTCTATCCTTCTCTATCTGACTCACATTCGGACTTTCATTATTCTTATTAACGTTCGTTACGACTTTCATGATAATTCATATCTTACTTACTACCTTCGCCAACGTCTAAGTCATACAACCAATGTATACTTAGAACGTTCGCCCGACGCGAATACGATTCACGAGGATCGTTTACGTATTCTGCGTTCACGTTGTCCATCTATTAATCTCTCATTTAACCTTTACTCCAGGTTTTAATCGCTTTTATTCGTTATCCCTTATATGAACCCCACATCCATCATTCTTTCTTAATGTCGAAGCCATACAGTTCATTGTATGCTAAGACCAATCGTTCATCGCAACTACGTTGCGTTTACATTCATTACATTCTTTGTCTTTTAATTCCATTCAATCTTTCCGTTCAACCTTTACTAAATGTTTAAATCACTTGATTAAGTGTTACATTATGTGAACTATATGTTCATTATCTTTTCTTGCACTTCCCCCATGAGGTGAGCAATTAAAAGCTCTTCTCTGAGTCTTGTCCTGCACCGGCGCTGCGGCGCCACCTCCCTTTTTTATTGCTCGCGCAGTAGCGCGAGTCTCCAAAAATTCTTACCCGGAGCCGGCGCTGCCGTGCCTCCTTTCTAGTTCAAACTGGCGCTGCAGCGTCAGTTCAAAAACTTAGTTTTTCCAGCAAATTTTTCTAAGTGTTGGAACGCATACGAATCTCCTACTTCGCAATCTCGTAACTCCTTCGTTATAACTCGGAATGAGGTCATTCCAAAGCCATCTTCTTACTCTCATCACTTTCTTTAACTTCCCTCGGACAAGAATTCATTCTATATCCATTATCTTGCCATTCAATTGGCTTAAATTTTGTCATTCGTTCGTTTTACGTTATTAACGTTCTTCGTTCTTTCATCCGTAATTCGGTCATCCGAACTCGAAACTCGTTCGTTCTTGAGTTCACGATTCACGTTTTCTATGTTTTCTTACATTCTTATAAAACCCTACATATTCGGGTTCATTTATATACTTTCTACTTTTCGTTCGTCTTTTACGAGATTTTCGCCATAACTTCGTTATAGCTAAGTTTAATCCATTCTTCATGAACGTTTCTATCGTTCCTAACCAAGCAATAAGAAACTAACTTATACGCGATGGTTTTAAACTTGTCCATTAACAACAAGTTCTAACTACGATGGTTTTAAATTTGTCCATCAACAACATTCTTCGTGTTCTTCGTGTGTTCTTCATTCGTTCTTCATTTTTAATCGATACTTTGATTATGATTTCACTTTTTCTTGAAATTTGGTGTTGTAAAACACCATTCCTTACTTATTTCACCGAATCGTTCATATGATTCATTCGGATCGTTCAAATTCATTACGAAACTCATACTTTCTTAAGAAATTTATCATACTTTTGCCATAGGATCTATCATGTACGGTATGATATGTACTAGACCGAATGTTGCTCATGCACTAAGTGTGACAAGTAGATATTAGTCAAATCCCAGATAAGAGCACTGGAAGGCAGTGAAAATATCCGAAAGTACTTAAGAAGAACTAAGGATGTGTTTCTTGTCTACGGTTGGTCTTAATTAAAACTGGAGGGCTTTACAGACTCAAGTTTCCAAACGGATCAAGATGATAGTTGTTAATGTCGGGATTTTTATTTGTCCCTTTTCTATTCTTGTCTTTTGGTGTTCTCATGTTAGGTGAGATTTGTTTGAAAAAATAAGTTGTGAAAAGGTCCGACATGTATATGTCGACGATTGGACTGTAAGAGTCACCGGTTGGTATTTTTAAATGGTTGCACCAACTCAACCGAAAAAAATTTTACACATTGACCAAGTGATGTGACACTATTTAACTGGTCTGTGAAACCGAGATTCATTAGGGTCCGGGGGCTTGATTATGCGAAGGGAAGGTGTTAGGCACCCCCCGACATCCATGTTGCCACGGTAACCGCCACTTTTCAATTAAACTGTTATCTGAAAGTGTGTGTGTGTGTGTGGGTCAATGTGCCATTATCTGGAAGTAGAGTTATACCTCGTTTGCACCTATATACAAAGTGTTTGAATTTTGTATAAAAGTTTAATTTTAACAAGATACAGCAGTGATGTTTTGTAAAAGAGGTTTGTCAAACCCTTGTGCTCAATAGTAATTGAGGCCTTTGATACTTCTATTTTATTATGTGTTCGGCTGGATTACTTTTATTTTCAAGATGCGAAGCATCCTCGAGAAAATAAGATAAAAAGCAGTGTCGAATTCCTTGTGGGCATGAGAGCCATATAAGGAAATTCAAACACCGTGAATAATTTACAAGCCGTGTACAGCTGAAAATGTCCATCACGGGAACCGAGTTTAGATTCAGTAAACTGAATCTGTGACCACATGATTCCTAGGCTCACATGATGTAGCAATTTGTATGAAAGCTGTAAACAATTATATATATATATATATAAGTTGTAAATATATATATATACAATCAATCAACCACCACAAATCACCTCCATGGGGGAATGAAAAATGTAAATAAAGTTGTAAAAGAGATCAATTGCCACAGAGTAAACTCCTGGCGGGACGAAATATAAATAAAGCAGTAAAAACAATCAACCACCACGGAGTAAACTCCAAGCGGGACTAAATATAAAGAAAGCAGTATAAGGCCACGAAATGAATCTCAGGCCTGACAGAAATGTAAATATATATATATAAAAGCGATAAACGCACTGGATATATATCGATCCAGGCTCGTTTCATTAATTCGTGTTCGAAAGTATATATATAGATATATAAAAGCGATAAACGCACTGGATGTGTAATCCAGGCTCAATCAAAATAGAGTTTGATGATAACAAAATATATATATATATATATATATATATATATATATATATAATCAGTACACGCTCCGGATGTGAAATTCAGGCTCATCAAACAGAGTTCAACAACAGTTTATATATATATATATATAAAAGCAATTAACGCTCCGGATGTAAATTCAGGCTCAATCGAGGCATAACTCGATAATATATATATATATATATATATATATATATATATATATATATATATATATATATACAAAAGAAATAAAAGTCACGGACCGAAGTCCGGGCATACGCACACAACTCGACTCTCAACGTGAATAACAATGTGTGCAGGAAGTGTAGAAAAGGCTTTAGATGATGTAAGAAGGCTTACAGTGGACTGTGAAAGAAGACTTCAATAGCTTTAAATGGATGAACACTCGGCTCCCGCCGGTAAAAAAAATTGCCAAATATAAGCTCACAAGTGTTTGAAATGAGAAAACACTCAATTTAAAGTGTGTACAGAGCAAATTGGACAGGGCTTCCTCGCCTTTTCTCTTTTTAAAATGGCTGCCCCAAGCCCTCTATTTATAGAGGGGGAGAGCCGCATGTGTACCTGCAGCAGCTGCAAATGCACATACGGCTGCCTGGGGTGCCCCAAGCTCCGCGGGTCCCGCCATCTCGAAGTACGTGCACGCGTGCAACGTGTTATCCGCTCAAACTTTCAGAACTTCAATTCGGACATCCGATCGAGGTGTATAAGACCTTTTACGACATGCTGTTGTCAAGAGCTACACAATGACATGGGATAAGAGGTTGTACGAAGTCGAGAAGATGGGACCATGCCCAGGTCTTCAAGCTTTAAATTTTATTCGGTGTGCTGTCTTGTGTAGTTGTCACTCGGGATTGGAGCTATTGGTTCTTATAGGACATTCCTGTGTAGCATGTATGTTGGAATATTGTTGAGATGACGCGTTGGGGATTGGGGGTGGCAAAATGATGATTTTGCCCCCAACCGAGGTTATCTCAGGTTTGGGCTGATTTAGCAGTCGTTGCTCAGGGTTATCTCTGAGATTGGGCTACTGCAAGTGCTGAACGTCCTCAGGGTTGTCTCTGAGGTGTGACTGTCCTCTCAGGGTTATCTTCAGGTTTGGAACTGAGTGCCTCGGGGCAATCACCGAGTGTTAAAGCTGATCGCAGGGGTTTGAAACAAGCATTTTCGGAGTTATCTCCGGAACTGCAACTGCATGCCTCGGGATTGTCTCCGAGGTTAAAACTGTATCTCCCAGGGTTGTCTCCAGGACTGGACTGAATATCTCGGGGTTGTCTCCGAGATGGAACTTAAAGATTTCGGGGTTGTCTCCGGAACTGCTTTCCTCGGGGTTATCTCCGAGGTTGGAACTGAAGATCCCGGGATTATCTCCGAAACTGGACTGAATATCTCGAGGTTGTCTCGGAGATGGCAAACTGAGTATCCTGGAGTTGTTTCCGGGACTATGCTGATTTGACTTCTAGGGTTATCTCTGGAAGACGATTTTGCCCTCCTGCAAGGTTAGTAACAGGAATGCAAAATTTCGAGTGTCTATAATAGTAAATTCATTTTGGGGTATATGTTTACCTTGAACGGTGGCGCAGTGAGTTGGAAGAGTTCCAAACAGTAAACAGTTGATGATTCAGTGACAGAGGCAGAGTACATAGCTGCAAGTGAAGTTGTAAAGGAGGCTGTTTGGATAAAGAAGTTCATTACCGAACTTGGTGTGGTTTCTAGCATTACAAGACCAGTACCTTTATTCTGTGATAACATCGGAGCTATTGCACAGGCTAAGGAACCCAGGTCTTATCAGAAATCCAAACACGTGTTGTGACATTTTCATTTGATTAGAGAAATCATTGAAAGAAGAGATGTCACCCTGAAGCGTGTGGACTCTCAAGATAATATTGCAGATCCATTTACTAAAGCATTAACACAACAATAGTTCGATCGTCACTTAGAGAAGATGGTTATGAGATACCACGGCGATTGGCTTTAGTGCAAGTGGGAGATTGAAAGTAGTATGCATACAAGCCAATCATGTATGATGATAAAGCATATACTTTGTAATCAATCTTATTTATTTACTAATAAAAGAATTATTTACTAAAGGCATTAATTATCTACATGGTGTTGTTTTAATAATATGTGATAAACCCATAGTTTTAAGTAATACTTTTAGAATCATGATGAGATCATGCTAATGAGATCTAAATTCTTAGATAGCTTAAAACTAAAATGTTCTCAATCAATGAATTACTAAAAAGGGGATTAGTGAATCCGGATAGATTGATACATACGTTGCTTGCTCACTGGATGAAAATGATTGATCTCATGATCATTTGTGTGGAGACACTAAAGCAAGTATGTATGTGTTTATTAGAGACTAAGTTCACTGAACGTGACTCGCCAAGGAATACATAATGGAGTTTTACTTGTATGTCTATAGGAATTCATGTAGTGATAGTAGTACAAATGATCCTTAGACTTGAGATCATCATAGTATCTTATATATAATGAATTACACTTTGACTTATTTCTTAAGACTCTTAGAGTATATCATAGGGTATGCTTGGGTGTAATAAGTTATATATTGAGATAATTAATGATCAATAAAGAATCTACCACTTCTAGTAAAAGAAGAGAAATGTCATATATGATTCGATAAATGACAACTTAGGAATCCTTGGTCAGGGTGGAATGAAATTAGAAAGTAGTTTCTAATTTGCATTCATTAGGTGTGCATTTAGAAATCGAAATACATAATTAAAAAAATTAAGACTTGACAGTAATTTCATGTCTTATATTTAATTAGGACATTGTATGGTGGAAGGATTGAATTGTACAGTAATTATTTACTCAAATGTTCTTTTATGATTAATGTTGAAATCTATATTATCTGGAAAGTCGTTGATCGCTAAGGAGGCTTATCCCTATTGTAGAATAAATATTATTTATTTAAATAAATTAATAGTTTAATTTATTTATTTAAATAAGATTAGAATTGTTCTAATTGATTTATTCACAACCGGTTTAATATGGAAAACCTAAAGGGTCACACCATAAAAGAAAGAATAATTATTTAAGAAATTAATGGCATAATCGTAATAAAATGCTAAGTATATTTAATTTAATCTATGGTGATAGAATAAATTAAATAACTTAATATTTATTATTTAATATTTTAGAAATATTAAATATAAATTAATAAGAGGAGTCTTATTAATATTATTACAATTATTATTATTTTAATTTCTAAAGATGTTTGGGAGTTAATTTAATATAAGTACTCTCATTTAATCCTAATAGGATTAGGAAGCAAAGTTAATTAAATGAGTTTAATTAATTATCCCTAATAAGATTAGGGAGCCCAATTAATTAAAGGAGTTTAATTAAATAAATAATACTTTATTTTAATTAAATAGGGTTACCTGATATCTGATATCAGATAATATCAGATATATCTGATACTATCTTATATCAATAATACGTAATTCCAATTGTTGGAGAGTATGCTCCATTTTTCTATAGAGATAGGAAAAACTAGGGTTTGAGCCAATACACCCTTCTTCTTGAAAATTTTTCTTCCTTAGTGTATCACCTCTAGAGGCCATACACTTGGGGTGGCTAACATTGATCAAAGGAAGGAATCTACTTGGAGATTCAAGGATCTCGCGGAGAAGTAGAAATTGAACTCATACATGTGGAAGCTCGTACTTACAAGGGTATAATTCTATAACTTCTTGTTCTTCATTTTAATTAATGATATGATAAAAAGATGATCCGGGTAATTAGTTTGTGAAAAATTTTAAAATCTGATTTTATTTTGCTTCCGCTAATTTTACAATTTGATTGCTACTTTGATTTTCACAAAAAACCTTACATGAAGCGCTCACGAGAGAGGCAAGGCAAGTCTAAAATCACGGATTGAGAGAAGATGAAAAAGAAGATGCAAGACCACTTTCTTCCTTTTGGCTACACGAAATCCCTGTTTAAGCGACTGCACCTATTGAGGCAAGGAACTAGATCTGTAGATGATTACCAAAAAAGTTTTATCAGTTGATAGCACATTACGATCTATCTGAAATAGAAGAACAATTAGTAGCACAGTATTTGGGTGGTTTACGACAGTACCTACAAGAAGCCCTCTATCTCCATTCATTATGGACTATTTTTGAGGTATACCAGCGAGCACATGATGCAGAGCAACAATAGAACAAGAGGCCGATGATGAGGAGAAATACAAGCAGTAGAAAAGCACCCCCTCAACAACCCCTCCTTGCACCGCAATAACCACAAAGAAACCCCAGTCCTTGTATCAGATGTTTCAGATGTGGTGAGCAAGAACACCGAGTGACTGAATGCAGGAAGCATGCCAATCAAAAAGGAAAAAACATCCTGATATATTATGGAAGATATGTTAGTTGAAACAGAGGAACTTAGTGAACATGTGTATGATGAGTATAAAGATGATGAAGATGTGCTTTTTGGAGATGGTCATGGGACTTTGGTTGTTCGTAAAAGTCTATTGACCCCTAACGGCGATTCAGGGAATGATTGGTTAAGGAGTAACATATTCAATACTACTTGCACAGTGGCGGACAAAGTTTGCAAGCTAATTATTGACAGTGACGGTTGTGAGTGTCGTATCTGAATAGGTTGTCCAGAAGTTGTAGTTGAAAATTGATCAACATCCCAAGCCATAAAAATTATCATGGTTGAATAAGGGCAGTGAGGTAACATTGGATGGGAAGTGCTTAATATCCTTTTCAATTGGTAAGAAATATTTTGATAATGCTTGGTATGACGTGATGCTTTTGGATTCATGTCATGTATTATTAGGCAGACCTTAGCAATATCACCAAAGTGTTGTCCATGATGGGCAGAAGGATACATACGCCTTTAGTATAAAAGGGAATAAGATTTTATTAGCACCTCGTCAAGAAGAGGGCAATTCTATTCCGTTGGTCAATAATTCATGCTAACCTCTTATCCATGTCTAGATTCCTAACTGAGGTTGAACAAGATGGTGTGGAATATGCTTTATTTCCTTGTGGGAGCAACTTGACAGATAGAAACACAGAAATACTAGCCAATGTGCAGAAGATGCTATTAGAGTTCTCGGATCTGATGCTTGAAGAGCTTCCTCCTGGACTACCACCGATGATAGACATTTAATACTAGATAGATCTTGTTTCAGGGTCGAGTTTACCAAACATAACAACATTTTATCAAAAAACAACCGAGCAAATAACCTTAGCTCTGATACCAGTTGTTGGGAAAAAATCACCTCCCAAATACTGTTGTCTTTGATAAATTAGCCGGATAAAATATCAGCACATGCCAAACAGATTAAATTTACAGTTCCACCAAAATAATAACCATGCAGGAAATAATGAGTAAAATTATCCAACCACGAGACACCAAGATTTTACGTGGAAAACCCTCTAAAACTAAGAGATAAAAATCACGGGACAAACTCTGAAGAATTCACTAGAATAATATTAGAGAATACAAAGATATCTTAATTTGAGTACAAATCCAAATTACTTCATCACAATAACTATGTGATGGAACCCAAATAAAACACCTTTTATTTGAACTATCTTTCTCTCTTTATTTTTCTAAAGCTTCAGTAGAAGCTTTTCTCTTCCTTTCTCTTTTCCTCTCTCGGATGGGAGTATATGATTGCTGTTGGTGTGTATATTTCCCTTCTCATTTGCTGCCTTTTATAGCCAAATGGAGGGGAGGAGAAGTAAATGAGGTAGGCATAAAAATCAATGGGCAGGATGGAGGAAAATTCAAGGGGCGGGGAGCAATAAATGAGATGAAGACATTTGACTAACAATATCTGAGTTACATGAAACTATGAGATGTAATGTTTTGGTAAAATTGCATAGCAAGAAAATAAGGGTATGACAACAAGACATAGGTAATCTTGTCTTTGATGGATGCTAAATAATCGATGAACAAATTATGTTCCATATGATGATTGAAGAACCAATAACTTCTTCTGTACTGGGAGGACTTAATTCCTCTCAATGTCTTTTTAAGTATAAATCAGTGTGTTATACACCCAAGTCTACTTCTGCCTTAATGGGGAATTCTTTTAAAACATGGAATATTCGGAGTTACAAATACTATGGAAAGACAAGTGAAACGTGTTACAATTAGAATTTAGCAACAGAGTTACAGTTGAATAATGATCCCGTTTACAGGCAGTGCCTCAACTCCTCACATATCTTAGTTAACACTATCTTGGCTGTGCATACTTGAAGTGCCCAAAATCTGAATGAAATATTTTCTTCACGAACTTCAAAATCTGAAAAATAAAAAGGTTGGTACTATTGGTAATCCCATAGGAATGTAATTTTGAATCATTCAGCACGAAGCTTGGAAATGCTTGAGTTATTTCCCTGCAATATGGAAAATTGGAAACCAAGTTCATTTCATTAATCACTCGTTAATCCTTTGATATATCATAATATCAAAGAAAATATACAAATATCAGATTTTACCTTAATTGAGGAATACAACTTTTGTCTCACCTTAAAAGTGGGAGAGTCATATTCTTTATGATAGATGGATTCCTTGTAACAAAATCCTTTCAGGTCGATCCTCCCGTCTCCTTTCAGAAAGGGTCTAAAGACATAAATGCATAAATTAATTAATTTCACACATAAAAGATGAATCATTGCCAAATGATACTAATAGTTATAGCTAGTCACCACCTTGTCCAGAATTGCTTCCACGACATCATCTGGAAGTGTCAAATCTGATTCTCTCAAAAGCTCCAATACCATCACCTTCAACTTTATGATGCACAAGGAAAGGGATTCAGAAATCATATGCCATAAAATGTATGAGATGAATATTGGGGAAAAGCTTGCATTGCCAATATACTCACCTCTTCTCGCTCTATGTAGCCAGTTCCTCAGATCGTACAATCTAAACAAAACTGCAAGAAGTGTCTTCTGTGTTAATTAGTAGCTTATATATGTGCGTTTGGTAGTGACAATTGTTGAAAGCATAATACAGGATCATTTCGGAACAAGAAAAATACATAAGAAAGCAAATTTAAAAAGAAGAGAGGAAGTGTTGGAATTGTTATTCCAAAATATTATTATATATACTAATTATATAAACAGAATTAGAAAATAAACAATTTTATAAAAAATGACTTACTAGATGTAATTGACAAATTTTTTAAATCAAGTTAAATGTTGGACAGTCTCTCCTTGAAGCAGATTTCGTCCCCGCTATCGGTGCTTACGGATGGAACAATGGACGTCTACTTCCCAGGATAAAATAGTCTTCAACTCTCACAAGAAGCACTACAATGGAAGAGTTCCACGAACCAACAAAATTGAATACTCTCTATGACTTTTAATGAATGAAGAATGAAATTAATTTTTAAGAACTTGAGAAGGATTAAAGATGAAGATAAAGTGATTGTTTTAGGTAGATTTGGAACCTATTTATAGGTTTCCAAATACCCCTTTGAAGATATGCATCCTTTTGAAAGGTTACATCCTTTTGAAAGGATACATCCATTTGATAAGGTACCTTTTTAATTTGAAAAGATATGAACCAAAGGTCACACCTTTTAGATAAAATTTTCATTCATTTATATATATATATATATGTATATATATATATATATATATATAGCAAATGAATATGCAGACAGACTTAGAGAGTATCAGTGAACAAAAAATACTGAATCGATGAAGGTAGCTTGTGGCCTTGAACCTTTTCTAGTGAAAGACTATCGGATTTACTGGCCAATCAGTGAACGTGATGTCTTGAACTGTTCAACATTTTAGTGTAAACTGAGACAATAGAATTCACACAGTATTTTTCAATTTATTTTATTGGTTCTCATTATTGTGTCCATTTTGGCCTTGGACACCTCTTGGTTTCATGAGTGTGCTAGAGAATTTAGCCTTCGTTATTCTCATAGAAGTGGCCCCCTTCTCACTTACAGAGGTAATTTCTATAAAGAGTGTCCTACTAATACCCCACTTGACCTTTTTATATTCAAGTTATACAAATTATTAAAAATAAAGTTTATCCTGTTTCACTCGGCAGTTTGTGCACTGTATCATCATAGGAATGGGAAGAAGTATTTATCTTCTTTGTGCTTACTAAATCACACATAATTAGGTTGTCCCTTTGAACCTATTTCTTGGAATCTCCAATCATTTAGGTTGGGTTTCCATTATGGTGACTCTTTAGGATTTTATAGGCTTTAAACCCATTCCCCTTGATGAACTTCTCACTTGCTCTCCAGGTATACCTTTTCAATTTCTCTTTCCTTTTCTTCAAGACGGAGGTCCAACTCCTCACTCCCATGAATCATCCATAATATATAGATAGCACTAGTACTGTTACTATATATTATGCAAACGGCATCCATAGGGGTTATCGATATCTCTTTATTTCAGAAACAAAATACCAAGTATGTATTTAATTTTTATGGAGAATTTGGTCCAACCTAGCTATAATCTAATCATCCCAATTATTATGTACAATGCACTCTACTGAATTTCATATAGATTAGCAAGCAGTATCAGCGTATATATCATTTTATCTCTTCTAATTTAAGCAAGCTGATAGACAGACAGACAGACACGCATGTATTTGAGTATGAATGAAATTAGATAACAAAATTGAACATAACTTTGAAGTACGATTTGAATCGTTTTCTTAAAGTGTTATTTGCCCCCACTCAATATGAGTCTGCTATAGGGTTCTTGGAAAACCACTTCCGAATACAGCAAAGTATAAAAAATTGCGAATAGCAAATTCTAAATTTCCCTTAGAAATTTCTATAAGGAAATTGTATGATTTATGTGAGAGAAGGAACGAAGTACTCAGAAATGCTACAAAGGAAGTAGCTGTTGTTCGTGTGCATGTAGAAAGAAGAAGAAATGCATGGCTGCATATTAAAGACATGGACAATCTTTTACCAAAGCGCTATGCACAAACTTCAGATTTATTAATCTCACAAAAAAGAATAAACATTAACTCGATCTTAACTTCAAATGTTTCATAAAATCATCACCATATAAATTTCCAGGCAGAGAGAGAAAGAACCGAAGTTCCCTTCCAACCAATAATTAGGCTTTTCCCATCCATATCAGGTGAACAAGAAATATAATATGTATATTGTTAGGCCATAATACTTTTCCTTATTGGGCCAGAATTAATGGGCCTCTCCCTTGGATTATTTTACCTTTGCCCTTTTGATCAGAGTAATTTGGGTCCAGTTATTTGACTATTCTATTGGGTCCTTTCGGTTGGATCCGGCCGCGTGGGTCACTTCCATTATTTGGGCTTAGTCATTGAATCGGCCCATTATACAAATTGTTACCTAACCCAGCTTTGACCGGTAATCATTACACCAAGTAATAGTTGACTGTTATGTCTGCCACCTTCCTGCATAGCATTAATGAGGATGAGACTCTGGTGACCGGCGGTAGCAAACAGTAGTAGCAGGCAGGGAGGTGAGCTATATGCTTTCGGCTGAGATGACCGGGAGTGGGGGTTGTGTCAGAAGATAGTGGGTGGCATAGTGAACCGGGTCTGGAGTACGTATGGGGAGAGGATCACACATGAAAATAAGGTAACAAAACATTACACCACACACAATCATATTATTACTCTCTCTCTCTCTTAAGCACTAGACAAGATATTCCTCCATTGTTAACCTTGTGATCGTCTGTACTGACTCTCACGTCGGAGATATTCCCCGACGGTCAGGCCGTCAAGCTTTTGGTGTTGGCTTGTTGAACTGCGCAGGATCAGAGCGTTTTACGTGATTGGGACGCGGGAGAAGATCTTGGCGTTAACATTGGCGCTAGAAGGAGGGTTGAGTTCTAGTGTCCTGAGTATTTTTCAATCACACATTGTGGTCGTTCTACGTCGGTATTTATGGGGAAGAGTAGAACACTTACGCCTGAAGGGCAACCGATGGCTGCCAGTGAATCAATACCGCGAGTGTCTGTCAAGGATCATTTGGGACCTGCACTAAGTGTTCATGCCAGCACAACGTCCAAACGTTCGCATGAAGATTCTCGTCCGAGGGCTGTGAGCAAAGCTAAGAGAAAGCTAGTTTTTACGGCAGAGAAAGGGTCTGGTCATGGTCGGAAACGAGTAGAAGGCACCTCGCCTAGAACTCGATACCGGGATGACCAAGACGAAAAGGCCTCCCGGTTGGCTAAGATGGCAGACGAAGCAGATAGGGCCATGGAGGCACTTGTGAAGCAACAGCAGGATATAGCTGAGCAGATGTCCCGAATGGCAGAGTTGAGGGACGAAGCGTCCAGCTATGTCCAATCCGAAGAACGCGGGCATAGGAGTGGGAAAGAACCTGCTCATTCAGGGCATGAGTCTCGGGGTCAACCTCGAGAAAGAAGAAGATCCAGAAGCCCTACTCCTCAAAGATCGAAGAGGGCACATCACCCTGTCGGTTCTAAGGAGCAGGGTCGAAGCGAACGAAGAAGTCGATCCAGAGATCGTACTCCTGAGAATACAAAGAAGGCGCTCGTTGTTGCGCATTCCCACCACGGCAGCCGAGTTCAAAGGCGAAGCAGATCTAGGGATCGTACACCAGAAAGTCCACCGAGGGCATTCCGCTCTGTGGACCATCGTCATCGTAAAAGTCCCTCGAAAGTTGGGGGTTCTATTGCAAGAGACCGGTCCACTCAGAAGAGGGAGGAGTCGCCGGAAAAAGAAGCATCATCCCAACCAGAAGGCGTGGAGTATCTGGTTAAAGAGTTGAAGGAACTTCGGAGGCAGCTTGTCGAGGTACAGAAAACGAAAGATACTTCGGGAAAGAAGGCATCCCCTTTTTTCGCGGAGATTCTGAAAGAAAAAGCTGACCCCACCAAGAAGTTGCCCCACATTGAAAGCTATGACGGATCGGGGGATCCCTATGACCATAGTCAGGCGTTCGACCGACTGATGTATTATTATGACTTTAGCGATGCTGCTAATTGTCATACTTTTGTCACGACACTCCGAAAGGATGCCAGGCAGTGGATGGGGACTTTGCCTTCGAATTCGATTTCATCTTGGGCGGACATGTGCAATAAGTTCCACGCTCGCTTCGGGAGCAACAAAAGGAGGGGGAAACCAACTGGCTCGTTGGCTCAGGTTCGACAGTATTGGAATGAGTCTTTGGGCCAATATGTAAAGCGATTCCGTAAAGCAGTCGGCCAAGTGACAGACCTGAACGATTTACAGGCCGTGGGACTGTTTCAGAATGGGTTAGATCTGGTCAAATCAGAGAAGTTGGTGAAATTAATGTTTCACCACCCGAAGAGTCTCGCGGAAGCCTTCGACAAAGCGGAAGGTTATATCGTGGTAGAGGAAGCCATGAATAGCCTCAAACGTCCTTCTTCAGATCGACTTAAGGAGACAGATCGGGACAGAACAGAAGGGGACCAGAGTAAGAATGAAGGAAATAAAGGCCGCCATGATGGCGGATCAAAGAAATACAACAATAATTGGAGACAGGGTGGAGGACGCTCGTCCGCTCCAGCTCAGAGGGTAAATAGGATGTATACTGCACTCAACACTGACAGGGCTGTTATCTTGGATCAGATTAAGAATCAACCTATCTTCGAGCCACCTCGAGATAACATTAAGCCCGGGAAAGGAAATTCTCGTAAGTATTGTGACTATCATCAAGCCTCGGGTCACGATACGAACGGCTGTGCTAGTTTGAAAGATTTTATTGAGAGAAAGGTACAAGACGGGGCTTTAGTTCAGTATGTGGCTGCCAGAACGAATCAACAGCAAGATAGAAGACCTGTTCAGGCAGCCCAACCAGTTCAGTAAGTGTTCCCAGCTCCTGGACCACCAGCAAGGCAAGTGATAGATGTCATCACTGGAGGCACTTCTGGTAAACTTGTTGGAAAGAAGCGTCGAAGTTATCTGGATTCAGTCAGGTCGGTGGCAGGTACCCTCCCGAAGACTGACAGACTTTATCCGGGTACAGTAATCTCCTTCACTGATGAGGATTACCCTTCGGAAACCATCGAACCACATAAAGGATCATTGGTAGTGACTGCACAAGTGGGTTCGGTGGATGTGAAACGAATGATGATCGACAATGAGTCTTCTGTGGATATCATATATGCCCATGCTTATCAGAGGATGAATCTTGATGGGCAGAAGATGGAGATCGGGCAGGAGGCCCCTTTATACGGCTTCAACAACGATCCAGTCAAAGTGGCTGGAACCATCGAACTGCCGGTCATCTTCGGAACAGCCCCCCCAGCAGGTAGAAATTATTTGCAAATTTTATGTTGTACATGTAAATTCCGCTTATAATGCTATTTTTGGGAGGCCCACTTTAACTGCTTTACAATCTGTAACCTCAATCCCTCACTTCAAAATCAAATTTCCTACAGCTCATGGGGTTGGAGAGGTGAAAGGAGATTTAGATCTGGCCAGAAGATGTTATAGAAATGCCGTGATCACTTCGGGAGTGGGGGTATCGAAGCAAAAATCTGACAATAGAGATCGAACCCTTCACGGAGAGCAGCTCAAAGCCGTTGGTCATGCCAGCTGAAGAAACAGAAGAGATAGAGCTCGTCCTGGGCAAGGCTAACAAGACGGTGAAAATAGGTTCGGGTCTGCCGGAACCTCTCCGGACGAACCTCATTGAACTCCTGCGATGCTATATTGACATCTTCGCATGGGAACCTCAAGATATGCCGGGAGTGAGCAAGGATATTACTGAGCATCAATTGGAAGTGGACCCGTCAAAGAAGCCAGTTCGGCAAAAAAGGAGGATCTTTGCGCCTGAGCGCCAACGAATCATCGATGAAGAAATTGCGAAGCTGTTAACTGCTGACTTCATCTTCGAGATCGATTACCCGCAGTGGATGGCAAATATGGTGCTGGTCCAGAAGCAGAACGAAAAATGACGAGTCTGCATCGACTATACAGATCTGAATAAAGCTTGTCCAAAGGATTTCTACCCGTTACCCCACATCGACCAGCTCATCGATGCAACTTCGGAGTATGCTTTGTTGAGCATCATGGATGCATTCTCTGGCTATCATCAGATCTCCATGTGTAAAGAGGATATACCAAAGACGGCGTTCATTACGCATCGTTCGGTATATGCCTACAAGAAAATGACCTTCGGTCTCATCAACGCCGGAGCCACTTACCAGAGGATGATGACCTATGTCTTCAGGTATGAGTTGGGCAAGAATATGGAGGTGTACGTGGATGGCATGATTGTTAAGAGCATGTTGGTACATAAACATCTGGATGACTTGGAAGAATGCTTTCAGACAGTTCGTCATCACAAACTGAGACTGAATCCTGTTAAGTGCACCTTCGGATTAGGGGCTGGCAAGTTTCTGGGTTATCTAGTCAGTCAAAGAGGAATTGAAGCCAATCCAGAAAAGATTCAAGCGATCCTGAACATGAAGACTCCTCAGTCATTTAAAGATGTTCAACGTCTGACTGGGAGGATTGCAGCTTTGAGGAGGTTCATGTCCAAATCGGCAGAAAGGTGTTTGCCGTTTTTTGATACGTTGAAAGGGTCGAAGAATGCAAATACGTTCCAATGGACTTCGGAATGTGAAGACGTCTTTCAGAGCATCAAGTCCTACTTATCTTCGACGCCTTTGTTGGTGAAGTCCGCTCCTGCTGAGCCTTTGTATTTGTACTTAGCAGCTAGTTCGTTGGCAGTAGGAGCAGTTTTGGTGCAAGAAGTTGGGGGTAAGCAGCACCCGGTTTATTATGTAAGTCATGTCCTTCGGGATGCTGAAACAAGGTAACAAAATATTACATCACACACAATCATATTATTACTCTCTCTCTCAAGCACTAGACAAGATATTCCTCCATTGTTAACCTTATGATCACCTGTACTGACTCTCACGCCGGAGCTATCCCCCGACGGTCAGGCCGTCAAGCTTTTGGTGTTGACCTGTTGAACTGTGCAGGATCAGAGCGTTTTACGTGATTGGGACGCGGGAGAAGATCTTGGCGTTAACATATATTATATATTAGTATCTATATATATCACTAATATTCACGAAGTTCTGTTTTTATAAATTAGTATAAAATGAATACTAAGGAAGAAAACTAAATCTGCTTTAAGATTGTTATTCCTTAAATATTATTATATATACTAATTATATAAACAAAATTAGAAAATAAATAATTTTATAAAAAATGACTTACTAGATGTAATTGACAAATTTTTAAAAACCAAGTCAACTATTGGACAGTCTCTCCTTAAAGCAGATTTCGTCCCCGTTATCGGTGCTTACGGATGGAACAATGGACGTCTACTTCCCAGGATAAAATGGTCTTCAACTCTCACAAGAAGCACTACAATGGAAGAGTTCTACGAACCAACAAAATTGAATACTCTATGACTTTTAATGAATGAAGAATGAAATTAATTTTTAAGAACTTGAGAAGGATTAAAGATGAAGATGAAGTGATTGTTTTGGGTAGATTTGGAACCTATTTATAAGTTTCCAAATACCCCTTTGAAGATATACATCCTTGCAAAAGGTTACATCCTTTTGAAAGGATACATCCCTTTGAAGTTACATCCCTTTGATACGGTACCTTTTCAATTTGAAAAGATATGAACCAAAGGTCACACCTTTTAGATAAAATTCTCATTCATTTATATATATATATATATATATATATATATATATATATCCAACAGGAACTTGTGACTCATAACTGAGCGGAGTTTGACGACGCACTGGCCCATCGGGGCTGGATCGAAGGTTTGGGGGGTGTGGGGGGCGTAGCCCCCATGGTATGGTAAGATGTTTTAAGGGCATTATAGGTATTTAGGTTATAATGTGAATTAGAGTTGGAATAGAAGTAGCAGTTATATATACTCTGTTGTAAAATCTTATGTGCTCGGATCATAAATAAAACGCATCTGCTCCTGTGGACGTACTCAAGTTTAGGGAACAACGTAAATCTATGTGTTAATTATTTAATATCGTGTGCGTGTGTGTGCGCGTGTGATCTTATCCTAACAGAGAGGAACACAAGAAATCTCATAATTGTGCGTCTCTTGCAATTTTGTCTGCTTCAGGAGCACTGGGATGGAAGATGCTTAGTGACCGAACAAATTCTCCAAATTCAATAACTCCATTACCCCCATTACCCTTTATGTCAAACAATTGCAATAAAGGGATAATTACAAAAAGTATATATATTTAGGGAGTACAAGATCGTAAAGACTTTCAAGCATCAGACAGTTAAGAACTATGGCAAATGCAGCACGATCCATTTAGTAATGAAGTATGTAAAACTATTGACCGATTCTGCGGCTAGCCTATAGAAAATAATGATATTAAGACAAGTGATATTCAGAATCTGACAAGTATTTTATACAAATAATGATAACACTAGAGAAGGGTTGAGAACATCTATAGCAGAGTACATAAAATAATCTTATTAAGACAAGTGAGATACCTCAAACTTGTGATTTTTGTTCTCCTACATGTTGTAGCGACGAGCAAGAACAAGATTTAGAATTTGTTAGGCATCGAATTTTTTTCTAGAAAATTTGTTTAGCCATTCATCACGTTCAAAAAGATTTAATTTTTGGTCATTCAAAACTTCAAACTAGTCAAGCTATTGAACTCTTTTGACCCAATCTAGAAGTAAGGGTGAAGTAAGAGTGTAAATGAACCGAGTCGAGCCGAGTATTGAGTTGTTCAGATTTGGTTTACAAAATTTATCGAGTATAAAATAAAGTTTGATTGAGGCTCGTTCAGCTATCGAGTCGAGCACGATCTTAAATTGAGCCCGAGCAGTTTGAACTTTTCGAACGAATATGATCCAAGTATCAATAAAAAATTACAATTTAAGAATGTTCGAGTAATTTATCGAATTTTAAAATTTGTTTATATTTAAATTATTTATATTTCGAGTCGAGCTCAAATCGAACTTTTAGTCGAGCGACTACGAATCGAACACGAACTGTTTGTTCATTTTACAGTCTTATCTAGAAGTACAGAAATGGCCCGCTCCTCAGACGGTGGTTTAAGTCCATCTTTCTTCGAAGAAAAACAGCCCAGTATGGAAGACATCTGTACTTTATAGTCTAGAATCAAGTAGAACTAGCTAGAGTAGCGGATAAAGCAGAGAGGTTTCTATCTCATGCAGCTACACGAAAATAAATGATGCTAGATAGGGACTCAACTATGACCATGCACTCTTGGACGCTTGATAATACTCAAGTCCATGTAATTGTATGGCAAATAAACTTCTGAAGAATGGGCCAATTACCAAAATGTATATCATGCTTTGAAACTCCCCTAACGTGTGACCCCCTACTTGCATGTGGAGTAAAAAACCACGGGGCAATACAATGCATTGCAAATTATTACAACATAATGGAGAAACCATATGCAAGCAGATATACTTGAACCTAAGACATTAGGAAGCTAAAGTTCTAATCAATACCTTTTAACAATTTATTCTCTCTCTCCCACACACACACACACATGTTCCAAATCAGCTTATAATTTATCGAAATACCAAGGGAGATGGTATAATTTCCCTATTTCCTTTTGTTTCCAATTTAGGTAAGGATATACAAATTCTCTTGCCACAAAAAGTGTAATTCAACCATAGACAATTAACGAATGTTGAGACATAGCTTAAGCCACTTCACTTGGTCAAGTATGTAGATATAACACAGGCACTGGTTGGTTGCATGATAGAGGGTATAGAGATTAACCTGCCTCCTTTGTGCTCCACAAATTACTAGTTTTAAAAAACCATCATGAAATTTCTTCGCCTTTTTAGTTAATTGAGTAGTGTTCAGGACCTGTCACTCAAAAAGAAAAAAAAGAAGAAGAAAATATAGTGATAACCAAGAAAAAGTAAAAGACAAGAAAAGAACAAACGACACTAGATCCAAGGAAGATAAAGAAAGTCCTGGTGGTAGATATCAATCAGATATTTACAAGCTGGCCAATTAGATTAAACCTGTTTTGTACACAAAAAAAATGTTGCCCAACTCGTTGAAAAGAAAAGGAAAATTACAAAAGGAACTCAGTCGTAAGAAGTTGTTAACATTACAGGTATAACCGCTCATTTTACAAACTAACCTGTTGTGATGGTTCTTGGTGCATCAGGACAACTTGGTGAAGCACCATACTTATTGATTTCACTTTTCTAAAACTCTGAAATAGTACAAATTCCTTTATAGATACACCATGCTATAAATTTTTTACAAGTATACTTAAGACTAGGACTTCCAAGAATAAGTATGTATTCATGTCATGTCTGTTAAAACGACAAAGGCATACATGATACCTAGATAAGCGCATGTGCTTATCAAGTGTACACTAGCAGGATAAGAGGATCACAGATGTCCATATGAGATTAGAGTTTAGTGATTTCAGACAGAAATCACATCACCTGATTCTCCTATGTCATAAAATATTCTGAACCTACTGCGTAGAAGCAAATTGAAAAGAGAGGAAAGTATTCATTTTGTAAATAAAGCATGAAGAGATGATCCATTTGAATCAACTAACCTCTGATAACTTTTTGTGATGGGCTAAGATTCCAAGTGAGAGGAACCGTATGAAAATATCAAAAACACGTGGAAATAGTGCTCCCCTAGATCAACTAATGGCACAATCACAATACTATAGCTAACACAGTTAATGTATTGTAATATTGCAAACAGTTGTGCTCTTTGAATATGAGAAAAACACATGCTCTTTAGGAAATTATGCGTCTCAAAATGAACAAGATTACAGATCAATGGTTTGTAATGCTTTCTTCAGCTAATCTAAACTGGTGCATTTGATTTTGTTAAAGCTATCTCTTCTTTTTGCCACCCTTCCCAGATTTTGAAGGACCCGCAGTTGAGGTGGATGCAGACTCCTGTTTCTTATTCCTTCCTGGGTGTCTGGGGACCAACTCTGCAACATGGAGCATCAGCTGTTTTCCTGCAATATTATGACAGCATAAAAAAACTTCTTCATATAGATAAACTTCAGGATTGCACAAAGGTATGCATGTCTAATATACTAAAGCAGAGTACAGAATAATTTAGAACTGATTTCCTCTGAAAATTCATAACCTTATTTACTGCAGAAGCCTACCAAGGAATGAAGTTCTTCTAAATAGCTACTTTCATGGATTTATAATGCCAGTCTTGACAGCATTGACTTGGTGCAAGTAGGAGAAGCTAAAACATCAGTATCAAAATAGTGGTTCCCTTAAAATGTTCTCAGATCATAAAGAGTATCAAACTGGGATTGTCTATACAAAAGATGTAAAGTTTGACCAACATAAATACATAATATGGGATCTGCAGTTTATATATTGCAGGTTGAGAAAATTGCACAAACACTGCTACACTTGCTTGATCACAAATATTACTGAAATAATTTCTGATTAACAAGCCACTAACAGAACCAAATCATATTGCTGACTGCTCATTGTTATGTAATTTGTTTAGCATCCTACATGTACATTGCTAGTTCTCCCACCGTATAATTTTCAACAGTCACAAAAACCGATCACACAGAAGATAAATCCAAATTTCCTTATCAGCTCAACTTTTATTTAAAGTGCAAGAAAGAACCCAGACATGTACCTCCCCTTAAAGTAAATATGATGATATTTATATTATTGGGCAACTAAGTGAGGAAGACTTTGTAGCAAGTATCATTTGGAATAAATCAGATAAATCAAAATTGTTGTAGCAAGTATCATTTGGAATGAATCTCATACAGCAAGTAAGGCAGAATGACGACTATCCAAACATGTAGTACTTCCAACATTTAAAGGCCAAAAGGGGGAGGATACTCATCGTAATCAGGTAACTCTTGAATGGGTTATGGGAATATACATGAACATTCATGTTGAGACGAAAGTTTTCCTTCTTCTTTTTCTTCTTTTGAGAAGTAAAGATCTATTATATTTATAAACAAAGGGACGCCAAAAGGGATGCTGTGACGCCCCCAAAATAGGTATACAACACCCTTTCTGAGTCGCTAAATACATGGTACAAAAAGTAAACTACAACTTCAATAATACAAATATCGTGTAAAATACGACAACACATACTGTGAGTTTAAATACAAATATTGTCTTCTAGACAATATCCACACTCAAGTAAGTACTCATTACAATTATTCAAACATTATTTTACAGAAATAGTGAGGAAAACTAAAACATCTTTTTAGAACCATCACTCCATACCCCGACTAGATTCTGCTATGTTCTCACCTCCTGAGAAGAAAAATGGAACAAAAAGGAAAAGAGTGAGCTCAACTAGCCCAGTAAAGAATATTATGACTAAGATAATATACAACAAATTATCATTAGTATTCAACAAGGAAAAATCTGATAGAATATAATCGACAACAAGTTTTAGATCAACAACTGCAGCGGAAACAGCAAACCATTAGAAGAGTCAAGTAGAGAATGAATTCTACTATCTTCTAAGATTTAAAAGTTCATCATCAATATTTTATCCCTGTAACATCAATTAATAATCATCTTTAACCAAATATTCATCTTTGCACTACAGGTCAAAGATATTCATTTGTATCACCAGTCAATCATGTTCATCTCAACACCTGTTCATCTTTGCAGTACAGGCCAAAGATATTCATCAGGTAATCATACATCTTTGCACTACAGGCCAAAGATATTCAGTAATATCATCATTTAGGACTGAGGATGATGAAAAATATCTTAAAGAAAACGAATCCAGTGAGACAAAAGGACAAATAGTAGGGATTCGTATAACAGTTTATCCAAGATCAATAATACTTCATAATAATCAATTGTGAAGCAGAATTCAAAAATAAAGATCAAAACATGGATACAATCAAAGATAGTAACCATAATAGGCATCTTGGACAAAAAGGGAAAATTTTATTTTTCGGTGAATAGTGCCGTATACGTGAATAGTGCCGTATACGTGAATATTACCGTATACGTGAATAGTAACTCCGACACAAAAAGTTCTAAATTTGATAAAAAAAACTCATCAATATTTCAGCATAATGATATTGAAGAAAATAATATCATTTAAGAAGAAAATAATATCCCTTACATCAAAATAACCGTACTTCTGATTGAATATCGGATATGAGGCTGAATGAAACTTGTGTTGAATAGCAACTTTCAAAGTATCCAAATACTCACAAAATACACTCAATAATCTAGAGAGAGAAAGAGAGAAAACTTATGAATTCTGGTATGATTTTCAATTCTAACTTAGCCCTCTATTTATAGGAAAATGTTAGCACGCCGAAGCAGACTTAACCTGCAACCTGATGGCTTTACCTGCTACTATTCCCACCCACCACATTTGAATAAAAATCTCAGCATATTTCTTCACCAACCAAGAGTGGGGCCCACCAATTCTAGAATTTTCCACCAAAATGATTAACTCCGAAAATTCAACAATTTCTGAACCAGTCATCTTGTAAGATTCATAACAAATCATACGTTCATTTTTAACTGTTCAAAATTTGTGGACATATACTCAACTTATATATGTATAACATATCCAAATATTACCACGATCCAACGGTCCGATTAAAAATTATAACCCCCGCAATATATCTCAAAAATCCTGATTGATTTTTAATACCTCCGTTTCGACAAAATACTGATAAAATACCTCAACATTAACTCCTTCATTTTTAACCACAAAATATATCCAATATTTATATTCACATAAAATAAATATTTCCTTATCAAATGAATCAATAATTAATTATTCACAATTAATATTACAGAATCACATTTATGACAACCAGGCCGTTCCCAGGAAAAAGGGGGCTTTCCAATAAGGATTTCTCCTTACTGGCGCGCAATTAGATGACCAAACCTCTCTTTAAACAGAACTTTCTAGATATTTCCAATAATGTTATCTAATAATATTATTCAAATAATATGAATTATTGATCTGATAATGAGAAATACTGTGCAGCAACAATTATTGAAACAACAATAATATAAAATATCAACGCAGCAATTATTGAATCAATAAAATAAAATATTAAACAATAACTACTGTAACAATTATTGAGTAGTGCCTTCTTACGTAATAATCAATAATTTCAAAAATACTGTCCAATAACGCGTATTACTGTATTTTAACCACCGGGTATTCCAACAGTGTTAACGGTAACAACTACGCTGTTAATTATAAAAACTTAATTTTGTCATTTTCTTCATCCAATCGCTTTCCGTTATGTGGCCCACAAATAGCTGCGCCGTCGTACGAATATTCCTCGACAGAAAGAATATTCCACGACGAAACGAATATTCCCCGACAAAATGAATAATTTATAACCACTTGCTTATTTTGAAAAATATTCATATATCACCCTTAACTTTAACTTTTTATCAATTTAACCATTTACTAAACAGAAAAATTGAATACTTTTATTTCATAAAATTTGGGGTCTTACAGTAATTAAATTTATCTAATACACAAAAAATATAACATTAATTTAATGTGGAGATTTAAGATGAGTATATATATATATATATATATATATATATATATATATATATATATATATATATATATAGACGGGCATATAATTTATCTAATACACAAAAAATATAACATAAGAACATATTTTTAAGTCCAAAAATATTATAAAATTAAATTATAATACTATCAGATTTAAGAGAAAACATAAAAGATGAAGAAAAATTTATTATGTTTTATGAACTAAAATGTAATAAAGTTATTTAATTTTATAAAGAGAAAGTACCAAGTAGTACTAATTTATTATCAAAAACCAAAAAAAAAATTAAACAATATTATCAACCCACTCACAGATCGGCATAGAGTCCATCTGTTCCAGAACTCACCGCCCTCCTCTCTCAATTACGAATATGAGTGAGCAAAAAATAGATAAAACAGAATTATCGAACCGAACAAATTTTTTTTAATCGAATTATTTTGGTTTTTCGGTTTTTTTTTTCTAATTTCGGTTATATCCGATTTAATGGCCAGTATTCGGTTTCGATTTTGGTTTTAAAAAACAGATAATTTGGATACCCAAATAACCAAACTTTAATACTTAAAAAAATAATAATTTTATAATATTATCTAATATCTATGAGTTTTCAGTACGTTATATCATTTTGCCTTTGCCCTAGCCCACTCCCAGATCTCAATTCCTTAGCCTCTCGAGTCTCGACTGTCGACTGTCTATCTCACATCCTCTCCGGCTTCCGCCTCTCGGCTCTCACTGTCTGTCTCACCGTTTCACCTTTCGCAGCTCCGCGCCTCGGCCGACGGCCTCTCTCCGTAGTCCCTACGACTCGGCGACTCTATTCTTCAATTTTGACTGCTCGAGCTCTCTTCTGAGTTCCGACTCCAGGTAAATTTTCATTCACTATCAAGATTCGAGTGCATGACTGCATGTTGTTTTGATTAGTAGTTTAGACTATGTTCTTCTTTGTACTCTTTTTTCTCTCTCGTAAAAACTGACTCATAACTCATAAGTCATAGGGAAAGTGTAAGGAGAGAGGGAGATCAGAGGGAGAGGGAGAGAGAATTAGAAATTTGGTATTAAAGTTTCACAGCTTTCAGGTGTGTTTAAGTTTAATTGTCTATATATATCTTCCAATTTTCTTAACAACTAAATGGGTTTCTTTTTTCTAACTCTCTGTTTCAGTGTTTTGGGGATTAAGTTAGTGGCATTGGTTTATGTTTGGTTGAGGAGATAGTGTTGAAGAAAAGAATTTAAAATTATTGGGCTTGATGCTTGCAGATTTAACAATACATTGCATTTGATTTTACTGATAGAATTTATATTAAAAATTGTGGGGAACTTTTGGATTTGTATTCTTTAACTATCATCATAATTATCAAGTGTAGTTTTATAACTAATGAAATATATAATTTCAATTATAATGTTAATATTAAGTTTCTAGAATGTTAACAAAATTGTATCTTTCTACTTCATAATTTCTCGTAGCTTTAGTTTATTTGTTGATTAAGAACTTGGAAATTTGTAATTTTTGATTCAACATGACTACACAATTTAGTCGAGTTTATTTGATTTCCAGTAGTTTAGTTTATTCAATATACTGTTGGAATTTTGTGCTTTATTTATGTATTTATTTATATATATAGTTTCCTTCTCTCCATATTGTATACACTCTGCACCTTTCAATATGTTAACAAACTAGCATGTTAGCTGATGCAAGCCTAAGTATATTTTTTTAATGTGACGTTGTTCTTCCACGGTGAATTTTAAACAGTTTGAGCTGCAGATTTTTTAAAGGTGTGATCTGGTATATTAGGACTGACTGTTTATTTGATATTGTTATTGTGTTGGGATGTGATTTGCTCTCCCTTTCCTTTCCTTTCTTTTTCCTTTTGGCTTTAAATTACTTGAATTTTGAAATTTTTGGACAAGTAAAATATTCAATTCTTATGGAACAAAAATTTGCTTGGTCAAAATGAGAAATGGATTCTAGCAAAATGAACGCTATGGAAAAGCTAACATGGCTAATATAAGAATTTAATCAGGAAGGTTCCTTCGTTGTCTACATGACCAGCAGAATTAAAAAATAGGTCTAAAATATGATTTGATTTTCTAACTGTTGATCATAGCCAGGACTTTCACTACTGCCAGGAGGCCAATGGTTGCAAGAAACTCTCACAATTACCCCTATGTATCTAATAATATTCATCATTAGGCTCAGTAACCCAATGCTAATGATGACCTCTTGCTTGTCTTGTAATGGAGATGATATATTCCATCCCAGAGTAATATTTGAATTAGTGATGATCTGTTTTGCAAAATCTATTGAAGAAAAGAAATGTTGAGTTTTTGTCTTGCTATCCTAATCTTACATATAATCTCCTTTTTGTGTCCAACTCAGATTTGTGGTTTTAAAGAAACAGATAATGGGTGACAGTTTACTGCTGTATGGACCAAGTTTATGATTTGTACACCATTAGTCACTGTTGGAGAAAGTTCAGTTCCACATCTTAAATTGGTATGAGTTATTATGACAAGAGATGTCTGGCTTTCTTGTCCTTTAAATGAAAGTGGGTAGAGATGAAAAGAAATTCACTATCATGATCATGTAACATAGAGAGTAATACAGCTTTTTGAAAAAAGAAAAGAAAGTTACACTGTATATATGTGCTCAATAATCACATCCTATGACCATTATATTTAGTGAAGCATTAGTGCATCTCTGCCATCTTTATTTCTTGCTAGATTTTATCACATCACGAGAAAACTCATTTATGCTATTGTTGATTCTCATTTTTGTTCCTATTAAATTTTCTCTGATAAGACCAGTTATTCAAAACTGTTCGTATTGACTATGGTGTGTACAGCGTGTGCGTTGTCATTATCTATCTATTACAATATTTGATTATGATCTTAAAAAATCATGTGTATCAGTGTCTTTAAGCAGTATTCACATAGAAGATCTAGTAAATCATTCTATTACTTGTTTTTGTTGTTGTCTTACCATGTAGAAGTAAGCCTCAGTTGTGCATAAATTTTCTCTCATATAGCTTGGCTGAATTTTGAAATTATATATTGCATTTATTCATCTACAACAAGGAATTACAAACAATCACCAGATCACACTCAACAGTATCAACTTGTGCTAGTCAAATCAGTAAAGTAAGCAATTTACGGATACATGTTGTTGACTCAATGGATAAATGCTTGTTCATGTTGTTGTTGGCTATTGCACAACTGCTGGGTGCTAGCTGCTGCCTTCTAGTAGAATAAGTTCATGTAGGGTGCTAGTTGCTTTGTTAAGTCATAAACTTTGTTAAGGTCTTAAGGACAATAAATTTTTTGACTTGTTGCTGCTGTATTTTTAAACTTTATGTTGGATGTTGCTGTTAAGTTACTTTACTACTGGACAGTTAATTTGTTGGACATTTAACAATTAATTTGTTGCTGTATTTGTTGGCTTGTTGTTGCTGTGTCATAAATTGGATGTTGCTAGTTGTTTGTTGCATGTCGGATGTTGGATGTTGCTATTATGTTACTTTGTAATTTGTTGCTGTATTCTTAATTTTAAAAAGAGCACAGGTTCGGTTATTACCCGAATACCCGAATGTACAATTCGGTAATTCGGTTAGTTTCAAATTTCGGTTAGTGTTTCGGATAGTAGAATTATCGATAATTTGGTATTTGGTTATAACCGAATAGCCTATTCAGTTTGGTTATAATCGAATGATCACTCCTAATTACGAATGTCGTCGCTCCAGTCACTCTTATTTCCACTCTCTTCATCACTCCAAACCCTAACCCTATAAAATTTTACCCACCAGATTCTCTCTTTACATTCGAAACGACTGATCGAACAATGCAGCAATGGCCCAGTACAGGCAATCGGGATTCGACAGGGTTTTGGGTCGAAACAGCGGCTCCGATCACGTTTCCATCAGGATTTGCGCATCAAATCCGTCGCACAAGCAATCGCGAACTGTACATAGTGCTTTCACATAAAAAACACATACAACAGGTCGTTGCCCAGAACTAGGCTTAAACTAGATTGAAATTCCAGTCCTAAAATCATCAGTCCCCAAACTCCAAAATATACCAGCTTACCCAAACAAACCGTAGCCAAACATAGACTTAGCCGCTTCAACTGAACAGCCCCAAACCCAACTTTAATCTAGCCGCCACTTCTTGTCGTCGTCACTGTTGTCAGCCCGGAATTACACCCCAAACAATCAGCCCAAGGCCAAAATCCTAACAGTAATATACTTAAGCCCTTGAAAATAAAATAAAATTTTAGAAGTATTTTATTAATTTGCTTGACTTACAATATTGTTAGATATCTTATTAGTTGTTAGAATTCAATTTGGGTTAGGAAAGCTGTTTTAGAGTGTTATAAATAGGGATGTACTGTGACACCCCTAAAATTAGGTATACATCACCCATCTTGGGTCGTTAGATACATAGTACAGAATACAAATATAACTTATTAATACAACTGTCGTGTACAATACGACAAAACATAAACTGTGAGTTTGAATACAAATATTGTCTTCTAGAGAGTATTCATACTCAAAAGGAGTCCTCATTACATTTATTATCACACTGTTACATAGAATAGTGATGACTACTAACTAATACTATCATTCGGACCATCACTCCGTTCCCCGACTTGTCCCAGCTACGTTCTCATTTCCTGAAGAGAACAGTGAAAGAAAGGGTGAGCTCAACTAGCCCAGTAAGAAATATTATGACTAAGATAATGCAGAATAAATTATCATTAGCCTTCAACAATGTTAAACTGATAAAATATAATAGACATCAAGTTTAACTGCAGCGGAACAAGCAATCCATTAAAAGAGTCAAGTAGAAAATAAACTCTACTATCATTTATGATTTAAAAGGTTTTTCAACACTGTGATCGCTGGGACTCAGCTTAATAAAATAATCCACATCATCGAATCACCCCTGCACTACGACCAAGGATATTCGTGTATTCATTAATGGTCATGATCATGCCAACAACTGTTCATCAATGCACTACGGGCCAATGAGGACTTTTACCACATCATTTGTAATATTACGGTTATGATTATACCGAATAATCCCTGGTCATAATCATACCAAGTCCATCTATGCACTACAGGCCACAGATGACTTTTAACATTTTATAAACATGAGGATAATGACAATGATATAAGAATTCAATAAAACAAGTTCAAGAATTAATTTATCCAAGAATTAACAACGTCCAAATTGTCAATATGATACTACTTTGTGGAGTAAAATTCAAGAATGCTTAGAATAATATTTTCATGAAAAGATACTGGATGAAACACAATTATCAAGGATATTCCACTAATTTCATGGAGTATAGAAGTTAAAACTTAACCAACTGAGTATAATAAAGAATGGAATAACAAAAGAAATCACCCGGCATGCGATAGACCGCACAGACAGGTTATTCTAACAGAATAATAAATAATAGGACCAGGTCCGGCGTAAACGCACAGACAGGATATTCCGACAGAATAATAAATAATAGAACCAGGTCCGGTGTAAAATACACAGACAGGATGTTCTAACATAATAATAAAAACGGAACCAGGTCCGGTGTAAAACACACAGACAAGATGTTCCAACAGAATAATAATAAGACGGAACCAGGTCCGGTGTAAAACACACAGACAGGATGTTCTAACAGAATAACAAAAGAATGTCACAAAGTATAGGGTAGACTGTGTATACAGGTTATTCCAACAGAATAATAAAAAATGAAATAACAACAGTTCTCTTCATGAATAAGAAAGAATAACACCCCTTACCGTTTTAAAGAAGAGCTAAAATAAGGAAGTAGTTAAGTAGCAGAATACTCTTCTTCTCTCTCTCTATAGTTTCTCTTTCTAGAGTTCAGTGAATTTGTAAGAAATAATGAAAGAATGAGTTGCTATTTATAGAAAAATAGAATGCATAATAACTAATCCATGAACGGTCCAGATTGATTACTTTAATCTGACGGTCCATATTTAAAGAAAAATCTTTTAAATAAAATATAATATATTCTATTTATAGAATAACTTTAATAAAGTATTCTGTTTTATATAAAAAGATGTTTCTGTTTTATTACGTTAATAATACGAATAAAATAAAACGTCATTATCGCTAAATAATTCATATTATTAACTGACAATAATTGAATCAAACTGAGTGACTTCTCACATAAGCATTAATAATCAATACCGTGTGTTACTATGCAACCACACGTATTACTGTACTTTTACTACCGAGTAGTTCAACAGTATCAATGGTAAAACTTTCGCCGTTATTTTTAATAAAATATTTTTGTTATTTTCTCAATCCGACAATAATTTCGTTGTGGGGTCCATCAATGATTGTGTCGTTGTACGAATATTTTCTGTTAAAATGAATATTCTCCGACCAATCGAATATTATATAACAACTTGCGTACTTTGCAAAATTTATAAATATTACCTACAACTATAATATTATATCAAATTAACTCCATAATATTCAAAAATAATATTTATAGAAAATTCATCATTATTTATAAAAGTTGGGGTCTTACAACCGCCCCTTCTTATGAAATTTTGCCCTCGAAATTAGGGTACGTACCTGGTATGTCGAAGAGGTAAGGATACCTTGATTTCATTTCAGATTCTAACTCCCAAGTCATTTCCTCAACATCGTGGTTTCTCCACAAAACTTTGACTTGATGTATAACCTTGGAGCGTAGAATATGTTTCTTCTTATCCAAGATTTGAACAAGAACTTCTTCATACGTCAAATCCTCCGCTATTTCGTCCAGTTCTAACTCAATAATGTGGTTCGGGTCTTCCACATATTTGCGTAACATGGATATGTTAAAAACGTTATGAACACGAGACATACTTGGCGGTAAAGCGAGTCTATAAGCCACAGTTCCTATTCGATCGAGGATTAAAAATGGACCGATGAATCGAGGATTGAGCTTTCCTCTCTTTCCAAATTTCGTAACTCCTTTCCATGGAGCAACACGTGAGAACACATGATCTCCTATATTAAATTCCACGCCCTTTCGATGAAGATCAACATAACTCTTTTGTCGATCTTGTGAGGTTTTTATACGTTGTCGGATCTTTTGAATCTTTTCTGTAGTCATACGTACCAACTCCGGTCCCAACAACGTTGCTTCACCCACCTCATCCCAGCATACTGGAGAACGACATTTTCTTCCATACAGTGCTTCGAATGGAGCCATGCCAATACTTGCTTGATAACTGTTGTTGTAGGAAAACTCCACCAATGATAAGAACTTATCCCAACTTCCCTTGAAGTCAAGGACACATAGTCTTAATAAATCTTCCAGAGTTTAAATAGTCCTCTCTGATTGTCCGTCCGTCTGAGGATGATATGCCGAACTAAATCGTAAATCCGCACCCATAGCTTTTTTGTAAGCTAACCCAAAATCGTGAAGTGAATCTTGGGTCTCGGTCAGAAACTATGGATACTGGCATACCATGCAGTCTTACAATCTCGTTCATGTACATACGAGCAAGACGTTCAAGTGTATAAGTTTCTCGTATTGGTAAGAAATGAGCAGACTTGGTCAATCTATCAACAATAACCCAAATCGTATTTATACCTTGAGAAACCTTAGGAAGACCGGTAACGAAATCCATGGTAATGTGCTCCCACTTTCATTCTGGAATTTCAAGTGGTTGCAATGGACCTTTTGGTACTTGATGCTCCGCTTTGACTCGTTGACAAGTTAGACACCTTGAGATAAACAGCGCTATCTCTCTCTTCATATTGCTCCACCAAAATGTATGACGAAGATCATGATACATTTTGGTACATCCAGGATGGATTGCAGACGGTGTATTGTGCGCCTCCATCATGATTTCATACTTTAAATCAGGGTCGTTAGGAACATAAAGTCTGGAGTTGACTTGAAGTATTTCTTCTTCATCGATTCTTGCTTTCGGCATAGCACCTTCTTGCACTTTCTTCCTCATACGCATCAGCTCCAGGTCTGTAGCTTGAGCAGCTTTAATTTTATCGATTAAAGTTGGTTCTACTCGTATATTCGCCATCATCACATGGGTCCCTGGAGTCTTTAACTCTATCTCCATCCTTTGCAAGTCACACAAAATGGGCCTTTCTGTTGACAATATCGCACTCGTACTTGCATATGATCTTCTACTCAATGCGTCAGCTACCACGTTCGCTTTTCCAAGATAGTATTGAATGGTATGATCATAATCTTTCAACAGTTCAAGCCAACGTCGTTGTCGCATGTTGAGTTCCTTTTGAGTGAAGAAATATTTGAGGCTTTTATGATCCGTAAAGATCTCCACCTTCTCCCCATACAAGTAATGCCTCCAAATTTTAAGTGCAAAGACAACAGCTGCCAACTCTAGATCATGAATAGGATAATTCCTCTCATATTCCTTGAGTTGTCTTGATCCATAGGCTATGACTTTTCCATGTTGCATGAGAACGCATCCCAACCCTTTGCTCGAAGCATCACTGTAGATGACAAATCCCTCCAAGCCAGATGGTATTGTTAGAACAGGTGCTGAAATGAGTCTCCTCTTGAGTTCTTAAAAACTATTCTCACATTCTTCCCTCCAACCGAACTTTGTATCTTTCCGAGTCAGCTGAGTTAGTGGAGTAGCGATTCGAGAAAATCCTTCTACGAATCTCCGATAATAACCAGCTAAACCAAGAAAGCTACGTACTTCAGTCACTGATTTAGGTTGTTCCCAGTTTTGAATAGCTTCAATCTTTGCCGGGTCAACAGATATTCCATGACTTGATACTACATGCCCAAGGAATGCTACCTCTTCCAGCCAGAACTCGCATTTCTTCAACTTGGCATAAAGCTTGTATTCACGAAGCTTTTGGAGTACCAGCCTCAAGTGTTACTCATGATCTTCACGACTTTTGGAATAAATAAGGATGTCATCAATAAAGACGACCACAAAGTGATCCAAATATTCCTTGAATACCCGGTTCATCATATCCATGAAGGCAGCAGGAGCATTAGTAATCCAAAGGATATGACTAAGAATTCATAATGCCCGTACCGAGTTCAGAAAGCCGTCTTTGGAATATTCTCAGTTCTAACCTTCAGCTGATGATATCCAGAACGAAGATCGATCTTTGAAAATAATTGTGCTCCTTGCAACTGGTCAAACAGGTCATCAATACGTGGCAATGGGTACCTGTTTTTGATGGTGACATGATTCAACTCCCGATAATCAATACAAAGTCGCATACTTCCATCTTTTTTCTTCACGAATAGCACAGGAGCACCCCAAAGAGAAGTACTAGGACGAATAAAGCCAATGTCTAACAATTCCTGCAGTTGGATCTTTAACTCCTGAAGTTCAATAGGAACCATTCGATATGGGGCTTTGGAAATGGGTTTTGTACTGGGTTAAAGGTCGATACAAAATTCAATTTCACGCTCTGGGGGTAGGCCAGGAAGTTCTTCAGGGAATACGTCAGGGAATTCATTAACAATAAAAATATCATTCAAAACTAACGTATTTTTGTTTAGATCCGTGACATGAGCTAAGAAAGCTTGACATCCGTTTTTCAATAAACGAATAGCTTTATGGCTTGAGATGACAGCGATTAATTTTAATGATTTGGTTGCTTGAATTCGCATAATAGGTCGATTAGGAATATGAAAGCTAACAACTTTACGAAAACAATCAATTTTTGCATGATGAGTAGTTAACCAATCAATCCCTAGAATCACGTCAAATGCAAGTATTTTTAATGAAATCAAATCGACAGGTAATGTGTGGGTACTAACTTGAACCAAACAAGACTTATAAACCGTGGATGTAATGAAGGTTTCTCCCAATGGAGTTTCAACAGATAAATCAAAGTCTAATTTCTCCGGAGTCAAATTTAATCGATGAGCGCAAGTAGGAGAAATAAAAGAATGGGTAGAACCAGTATCAAATAAAGTATAGACTTCGTTAGAGTTTATGGTAAGCTTACCCGTGATGACCTCATTCGGGTTCCTTACTTTCTGGGAGGTCACAACAAACGCTCTCCCTTCCACTACCGGTTTTGACTTTTCTGGAACGGCCTTTGGTGTCTCCATCCTGACTGAACTTGTTTTTGGTAAACGACAAAATCGAGCTAAATAACCTTCTCTTCCACAATTATAACATGCTTTAAACAGTATCGCGCAGTTTGGACCGATGTGCCCCTCCTCTCCGCATTTAAAACATATGATAGGTGGTCGTTCTCCTTCCTTAACAACGGGTGTTGGTGCTGACGTCTTTCCATCATTGTTGAATCACCTCTTCTTGAAATGACCATTCTTATTGTTTTGGCCCTGATTACCACCGAAGTGGTTACCATTTCTGGCCTGTTGATTCCCTCCACGCTTGTTGTCACCGCTTCGATGACTGCTCTCACTAGTATTATCATTTTGCCGACTGCTCTCTTTTGGTTGCGTTGACTCGTTATCGCGCTCCACTAACGGAGCCCTATTCATAACATCTGAATACAAAAACAGTTTATGAGAAATAAGATGTTGACGTATCTCAGGTTTCAAACCTCGCAAAAATATTTGCGTCATTCGCTCTTCATTATCCACCAAGTGGGACGCAAACCGGGACAACTCAGCAAATTTAGCTTCATACTGCGACACAGTCATATTATTCTGCTCCAATTTGATGAACTCCACCTCCTTCATGTGACGAACACTTTCGGGAAAGTATTTGTCATTGAACAGCTCTTGGAACTTCTCCCAAGACATCTTCAGTGCGGCAGGTTGAGTACGCTTAATCGATTCCCACCAGTAATCTGCCTCTCCTCGCAACATAAAGGCGGCAAAGGGAACCTTTTGCTCCTCGGAGCATCCCAAGACATCAAATATCTTGGTAATCTGCTTTATCCATGTTTTCGCTATAAGTTGTTTTGGCTCTCCCTTAAACTCTGGTGGTCCCAGCTCTTTGAACTGTTTAGCGGTGACCGTCCGAGAGTTTTCAGTGTTTTCACCTATATTTTGGACAGGAGCCGCTCTCGCCTGCTGTTGCATGAACTGTATAAAGTTTCTGAACATTTCATCATTCATCATCTGGTCAGTGTTGTTGTTTGCATGAGGATTGTCACCTTCCTGATGCACATTATCCTGATTATTGATATGTGGTGAATCAACAGTCGCCTGTGCTCCATTGCTATTCTCAACATTCTCAGATACCATTTTCAGATACTGCCACAAAATAAAAGTTAATTGATATGTCATATATTATCCTTATATTATGACCGACCAATTAAATACCATGCAAATAAACTTAGGTAGGTCATACTAGCGAAGGAATTCCCCGTCTCTCCCCTCCTAGTTCTATTCTCACATCTTAGCCAGGGATCATATCCCTAAGCTCTGATACCAACTGTGACGCCCCCAAAATTAGGTATACATCACCTATCTTGAGTCGTCAGATACATAGTACAGAATATAAATACAACTTATTAATACAACTGTCGTGTACAATATGACAAAACATAAACTGTGAGTTTGAATACAAATATTATCTTCTAGAGAGTATTCATACTTAAAAGGAGTCCTCATTACATTTATTATCACACTATTACATAGAATAGTGAGGACTACTAACTAATACTATCATTCGGACCATCACTCCGTTCCCCGACTTGCCCCAGCTACGTTCTCATTTCCTGAAGAGAACAGTGAAAGAAAGGGTGCGCTCAACTAGCCCAGTAAGAAATATTATGACTAAGATAATGCAGAATAAATTATCATTAGCCTTCAACAATGTTAAACTGATAAAATATAATAGACATCAAGTTTAACTGCAGCGGAACAAGCAATCCATTAAAAGAGTCAAGTAGAAAATAAACTCTATTATCTTTTATGATTTAAAAGGTTTTTCAACACTGTGATCGCTGGGACTCAGCTTAATAAAATAATTCACATCATCGAATCACCCCTGCACTACGGCCAAGGATATTCGTGTATTCATTAATGGTCATGATCATGCCAGCAACTGTCCATCAATGCACTACGGGCCAATGAGGACTTTTACCACATCATTTATAATATTACGGTCATGATTATACCGAATAATTCTTGGTCATAATCATACCAAGTTCATCTATGCACTACAGGCCACAGATGACTTTCAACATTTTATAAACATGAGAATGATGACAATGATATAAGAATTCAATAAAATAAGTTCAAGAATTAATTTATCCAAAAATTAACAACGTCCAAATTGTCAACATGATATTGCTTTGTGGAGTAAAATTCAAGAATGCTTAGAATAATATTTTTATGAAAAGATACTGGATGAAACGCAATTATCAAGGATATTTCATTAATTTCATGGAGTATAGAAGTTAAAACTTAACCAGCTGAGTATAATAAAGAATGGAATAATAAAAGAAACTACCCGGCATGCGATAGACCGCACAGACAGGTTATTCTAACAGAATAATAAATAATGGAACCAGGTACGGCGTAAACGCACAGACAGGATATTCCGACAGAATAATAAATAATGGAACCAGGTCCAGTGTAAAACACACAGACAGGATATTCCAACAGAATAATAATAAGACGGAACCAGGTCCGGTGTAAAACACACAGACAGGATGTTCTAACAGAATAATAATAAAAACGGAACCAGGTCCGGTGTAAAACACACAGACAGGATGTTCCAACAGAATAACAGAAGAATGTCACAAAGTATAGGGTAGACCGCGTATACAGGTTATTCCAACAGAATAATAAAAAATGAAATAACAGTTCTCTTCATGAATAAGAAAGAATAACACCCCTTACCGTTTTAAAGAAGAGCTGAAATAAGGAAGTAGTTAAGTAGCAGAATACTCTTCTTCTCTCTCTATAGTTTCTCTCTCTAGAGTTTAGTGAATTCGTAGGAAATAATGAAGGAATGAGCTGCTATTTATAGAAAAATAGAATGCATAGTAACTAATCCATGAACGGTCCAGATTGATTACTTTAATCTGACGGTCCATATTTAAAGAAAAATATTTTAAATAAAATATAATATATTCTATTTATAGAATACCTTTAATAAAGTATTCAGTTTTATATAAAAAGATGTTTCTATTTTATTACGTTAATAATACGAATAAAACAAAACGTCATTATCGCTAAATAATTCATATTATTAACTGACAATAATTGAATCAAACTGAGTGACTTCTCACATAAGCATTAATAATCAATACCGTGTGCTACTATGCAACCACATGTATTACTGTACTTTTACTACCGAGTAGTTCAACAGTATCAATGGTAAAACTTCCGCCGTTATTTTTAATAAAATATTTTTGTCGTTTTTTCAATCCGACAATAATTCCGTTGTGGGGTCCACCAATGATTGTGCCGTTGTACGAATATTCTCTGTTAAAACGAATATTCTCCGACCAATCGAATATTATATAACAACTTGCGTACTTTGCAAAATTTATAAATATTACCTACAACTATAATATTATATCAAATTAACTCCATAATATTCAAAAATAATATTTATAGAAAATTCATCTTTATTTATAAAAGTTGGGGTCTTACATGTACTCTATTATTTTACATACAATGAATATTATAGTTTACTAAAATTTACGAGAACTATTATGCGAGAGAATTACCTTTTGTCCCAAAACCCTCGTCCCCCATTACTTTTGGCTTCATTTCTTGTTTTGGTACTTCCACAAAAGAAACATTAAAGTAACCAAGTACTTGGATAAAGTATTATCAGTCTGTACCTTAATACTTTGCCATTTTCATATCTTGAAGTAGACTGTTAATGTTGTTAGGAAAACCCAAAATAAAGAGAAAACCATTGTATGGTGATAGTTTAACTATCGAGTGGAGTTTAGGCTTTCAACAATTAATTTCTGTGAATTGAATATATTGATTTAAGCTTTGTGATTTTGAGGTTGGCGTCTTATTGTTTCTTTTGCCAATTAAAAATAAAAATAAAAATAGTTGTCGTATTATTGTTCTTCCATTTATTCCCTCTTTTCATTCCTTCCTCTTTGTCATGCATATGTTATTTATTTAAATATGTGTTTTTATTTCTTGTTCTTCAATTTGAGACTAAGTTAGTACTCCAGAATCATCACAATCATCATTATTGAACTATAAGGATTGGACTAACTATTTACGTGTTGTTTGTAGACTATTTTACATGTGGATCTTCTAGTTATGCTATTTTTGGTGACCTGAATTTGTTAGAGAAATTGGTCATGAAGACAGATGCTCGATATATTTTCGTGGTGGAGTAGGTATACTTGTTCATTTTTGTTTGTGATGGCTTTGCTACTGATGCTTCAATATAATTTTGGATAACTGTCGCTTGTAGCATGCAATATTCTAGTGCCTGACTGAAGATCACGTATTTATCACAGCAAAAGGATACCCTGATATTGTCACAAGGTAGCGTAGAAGTTTAAACAGTTTAGGTGAACAATAAAGCTGGTATTGGTTTGTTTCTAGATCTTGTCTTGAAAGTCTATTATTTATTGATTTCTAATTAAGTTAATAGACTTGTTCATGGATTTTAAATAATATAATAGCAATCAATACAAATTCATGTGTAATTGCAAGAAGATTTGATAGTGAGCATGTTGGAGAAGTGCAAGCATTCTCTCCCTGTAGTTCAGAGAATTGCAGAGAGCACGAATGATGATGAGGTTAATTAAAATATTTGAAGCAGTTTGAGAGCATAGTTTTATTGTTGATTTACTTTTGTGGGAAAAAGTTGGAAACAAAACATGAAAATTTTATTCTTTTGATTTCCTCTTTATGCAAGCTAGTTGTTAAAATACTATAAGATTGGTTAATAGAAACAAATTTCCAGACTAATTTTTGGCATCAAAATAGATGTCTCATCTTTTTGAAGTCAGTTTCATTTCCATTTTACAATAGTTAAAGTTCCTCATATATCTGTTAATATTTTGCTTAAAATATCACAGCTAGATGTTGCAAGCAATATATTATAATTTTGGTGATTTTTAATTTTTCTGTGATTTAACATATGAAGTATATGCAAGATAGCATATAATCTATTTATGTGTTTCATCTATTTTTCAATATAGTTGAGGTGAAGAGCAGTTCTGATGGTTTCATGATCAAAATGAGAGATGATCGACATTTAAGATTCTAATTTTTTCTTGTAAACATATTTATCATATAGTCGTACTAAAGGTTCTTTTTTTTATTTGGATTTGTAGCAAATAATATTTTGATTGCCCATTTGTCTTTTTCTGCTTATGAGCAATACGGTGTACATTAGTACCACGTAGCAACTCTATTATCTTTGTGTATTGATTTTGGCACTAAGTGTCTCTGGTGACCTATTTGCTTCATTTTCCTGACTTGCTATTATTTTTAAATGTGCAGGAAGACTGCTTCTACGACATGCTTTACAATACTGGGTATCAAATTTTCGTGCTACGTTTACGGAAGACAAAGGATGAAATTATGAAGTGTACTCTCTCTATATATGTAGATATATTGTAAGACCCTAAATTATTAATAAATGAAATTTAATTTTCTCTATTTATTATTCTGAAATAGTAAGGGTTGATTTGATTAATGTGGTCAGTTATGGGTAAAATGCGCAAATATTTTAAATAAGTAAGTGGTTATAAAATATTCATAGTTGTCGGGAATATTCGCTTGGTCGTGGAATATTCTTACTGTCGGAGAATATTCGTACGACGGCGCAGTCTTTTGTGGGCCCCATAACGGAAAGCGATTGGATGAAGAAAACGACAAAAATAAGTTGTTTATAAATAACGGCATAGTTATTACTGTTAATACTGTTGGAATACCCGGTGGTTAAAACACAGTAATACGCGTTGTTGCTCAGTAGCACACGGTATTGCACCAATTATTGATTCTTACGTAAGAAGGCACTACTCAATAATTGTTACAGTAATTACTGTTCAATATTGTATTTTATTGATTCAATAATTGATGCGTTGATATTTTATATTACTGTTGTTTTAATAATTGTCACTACACAGTATTTTTTATTATCGGAACAATAATTCATATTATCTGAATAATATTATTAGATAACATTATTGGTAATGTCTAGAAAGTTCTGTCTAAGGAGAGGTTTGGTCATCTAATTGCGCGCCAGTAAGGAGAGATCCTTATTAGAAAGCTCCCTCTTTCCTGGGAACGGCCTGGTTGCCAGTACTGTGGTTCTGTAATATTATTTGTGTATAATTAATTATTGATTTATATGATGAGGAAAATAGTGATTTTATGTGGATATAGATGGAGAAAATTTTTAATGTGACAATTGTTGAAAATTAATATTTTATCTTTTTCTGATAAAATAATTCATTTAAATATATTATTTTAATAATATATTGATGGTGATATTTTTACAATGAATGTGAGATATATGAGTATATGAGGAGGAAGAGTATTTTTGTGGCATTAAATGATTAACACATGTTTTGTGTGTTGGTGGACACAATTCTTGACCGAAAATTTATTATTGACTGTAAAATCGTCCGTTTGTGGATTTCGGTCAATTTCTGTTTGGAATTTGGAAAAACTTTCTTCTGCAAATTTGTAGAGAATTGAATTTTCTATAAAAACTCGCGAGATTCGAATTTTCTGACAAATGGCTATTTATTATGAATTATTGAAGTTTCGAAGTTCCGAAATAATTGATTTTTGGGAGTTTTAGTTAATTATTTTGAGAAAAACGTTTTTGGTATTTTTTTGGACATCATAAACATGTGCAAGGTGGCTGATTTCAGATTTTCTAAGGTGGGCTTAAAAATTTATATATATATATTATTATTATTATATTAAATTTTCTGCTTTAGTGTTCTAAGCATTTTCCTATAAATAGGGTGCTTAGGTTAGAATTGAAAATCACACACCAAAATACAAGTTTCTCTCTCTTTCTCTCTCTATATTAGTGAGCGTATTCTTGTGAGTATTCTAATACTTTGAGTATTGCTATACGGTGCAAGTTCAAGTCATAACCTATATCCGTGTTTCAACTAGAAGTACTGTTTTTGCTGAGGTAAGAGATGTTATTTCTTCTTAAATGATATTATTTTCTTCAATATCATTATGCCGAAGTATTGATCTGAACTTTTTATCAAATTTAGAACTTTTTATGTCGGGGTTACTATTCACGAGTTACTATTCATGAGTTACTATTCACGAGTTACTATTCACCGAAAAATGAAATTTTCTTCTTTTTGTCCAAATATCTATTCTGGATACTAGCTTTGATTGTATCCATGTTTTGATCATTCTTAAATTTTACTTCACTATGATTATTTATAAGGTATTTTTGGACATGGATAAATCAAAATACGAATCCTTAATGTTTGTTATTTTGTTTCACTGGATTCGTTTTCTTTAAAATATTTTTCATCATCCTCAGTCTTAAATGATAATATAACTGAATATCTTTGGCCTGTAGTGCAAAGATGAATGATTTCTGATGAATATCTTTGGCCCGTAGTGCAAAGATGAACAGGTGTTGAGGTGAACATGACCAACGGATGAATATCTTTGGTCTGTAGTGCAAAGATGACTATTTGATTCAAGTTATTTATTGATTGATATTACAGGGATAAAATGTTGATGATGGGCTTTTAAATTCATAGATAATCGTAGATTTCATTCTCTACGTAACTTTTCTATGAATTATTATTTTCCGCTGCGAATATTGATTTAAAACTTGTTGTCTATTGTATTCTATTAAATTTTTCCCTGTTGAAGACTAACGATAATTTGCTATATATTATCTTAGTCATAATATTCTTTACTGAGCTAGTTGAGCTCACCCTTTTCCTTGTTGTTCCATTTTCTTCTCAAGAGGCGAGAATGTAGCAAGTACTAGTCGGGGTATGGAATGAAGGTTCTAGGAAGTTGTTTTAGTAGTCCTCACCATTTTTTTTGTAAAATATTGTACCAATAAATGTAATGAGGACTTATTTGAGTGTGGATATTGTCTAGATGACAATATTTATATTTACACTCACAATTTTTATGTTGTATTAATAAAGTTATAGTTGTTTCTGTACCATGTTATTGACGACTCAGAATGGGTGTTGTATACCTGTTTTGGGGACGTCACATATATACTTTGATTGAAGAACTGTGGTAGCTTTAGATGATTAATTGTAAAGATAATGAATGATTATGCAGTAGATGATTTTATTCAGTTAATAATATTTTCGTTTTTTGTAATTTTGCCATTATTTACTATGGGGACATTGAGCTAGCTAGGTACACAAAAAGAATGTCAAATTTTGATTTGGCAACAATATAATTCGTTACCAAAGCATTGAACAAGTTTTAATATAGCAATAAATTTTTATACATTTAGCAACAAATTTTCGTTGCTAATGGCTTTAAAAATATAATATTTGGCAACGAAAAATTAACCTAATAACAACGGAGAGGATATTGTTGCTACTACTAAAATAAAAGGCAATATTTTTTATCGTTGCAAATCATATCAACTTTCGTTGCACATATAAAGAAAAGGCAACATATAATGTCGTTGCTAATCGACGACTTTCGTTGCTACTGAAAAATAACCAGCAACAAACATTTTCGTTGCTGATTCAGCATAATGTCGTTGCCAAATAATATAATCAGCAACGAAAGTAAGCTAAGGCAACAATTTTCATAATTTACTGCAACGAAAAATGTTGTTGCAAAATGGCATCAATTGCAATGAAAATGCATGGTCGTTGCAAAAAAAAAAGAGTTCATTTCGTTGCCAATTAGCAAACTTTTGCAACGAAATGGGATTTTTAGCAACGACATTTTAATTATTCTGCAACAATACATTTTGTTGTTAAAGGATCGATGTCTCTGTACGAAAGCAAAATTTCGTTGCAAAATGTATTACTTTTGGCAACGAAAAAAATACGTTCGTTGCGAAACAATTAGCAACGCTCATTGCGCAACGAAAGACGCAACGACAGTAAAGTCGTTGCTAAAACCTTTTAGCAACGAAATTTGGCACCTTTAGCAACGAAAGTCGGTTGTTGCTAAAGCCCCATTTTTTTGTAGTCCCACTTCAAAATCAAGTTTTCAACACCAAACGAGATCGGGGAGGTAAAAGGAGATTTAGATATCGCCCGAAGGTGCTATCGAAACAACTTGATCTCTTTAGGGGTCAGGGTCAGTAAGCAGAAACAGACAATGACCATTGAAATCGAGCCATTCATTGAGGGTAGTACAGAACCGCTCGCTCTTTCGGCCGAAGAAACCAAGGATATAGAACTGGTGCCAGGGAAGAAAGAAAAATTGATCAAGATCGGGTCAGGGTTGGCAGAACCTTTCAGGACCGGATTGATAGAATTACTCCAAGTCTATGTCGACATCTTCGCATGGGAGCCAAGTGATATGCCTGGGATAAGTGAATCGGTGGCCCTTCACAAACTACACGTAGACTCGAGCAAGAAACCAGTTATACAGAAGCGAAGAATTTTCGCACCAGAAAGACAAAAAATCATCGATGAAGAGATCGCCAAACTCTTGGAGGCTGAGTTCATCTTCGAGATCGATTACCCGGAGTGGTTGGCCAACGTAGTCTTGGTCCAGAAGCAGAACGGGAAGTGGAGGCTATGCATCGATTACACGAATCTGAACAGGGCGTGTCCAAAAGACTTCTACCCGTTGCCCAACATAGATTAGTTGATAGACGCCACTTCAGGATACGGTATGCTGAGCTTCATGGACGTATTCTCAGGATACCACCAGATTTCAATGAGCAAAGAAGACATCCCAAAGACCAGTTTCATCACGCATCGGGCGATATACGCATATAGGAAAATGACCTTCGGGCTACTAAATGCCAGGGCGACCTATCAGCGAATGATGAACTTCGTGTTCACGAAGCAACTAGGGAGAAGTATGGAGGTCTACGTAGACGACATGATTGTTAAAAGCATGTCAGTCCGTGACCATCTTCAAGACCTAGAGGACTGCTTCGAAACAGTCAGAAGACGCAAGCTGAGGTTAAACCCGACCAAGTGCACATTTGGATTAGGATCGGGGAAATTCCTGGGATATTTTGTGACAACCCCAAAATAGATCCATTCCATCCAACCTATTCTGAGTCGCCAAATACATGGTACAGAAAACAACTATAACTTTATTACAACAATTGTCGTGCAAAATACAACAACACATATGATGTGAGTTTGGATACAAATATATACCAAATGTGACTCATGTTCCAACTGTGGACATCACCTCACAATGACACCTTACATAAAGGTATAGTCAAAAACTGTTTTAGAAACTAGAATCTTTGGGAAGTGCTCAAGGAAACCTTCGTACATGGGAGGCCACACGTCTAGGTTATGATAGATATCATATGGCCACAGAATTATCCTTGGTTGACCCAATAGACCCCAAAGAAAAACGAGAAGATTACTATCATATTCTTCCCAATGGTGAGTCTTCTCTTGACATATCATTATCTCTACTGTCTCTAATTGAAAATTATACTTTAAACAAACACCAAGATTATATAGGTAGTGCTCGTATATATACTCAGCAAGTGGATGAGCACATCCATGTCTTATGATGACACGAGGTTGTATGTCGTTAGACATCTTGTATGATAGTGGCAAACCACCCTTCCAACGTTGGGTACACCTTACCCTATTGGATTCACCAAATATAACTACTAAATGAACTTTTCTATACTGCTTCGGGAGAACATCCACAGCTAGAGACCACTGTTCTATTTCCCCGTTACCCTCGCTCGACCCAGCTACACTCTTATTACCTGAAAGGAATTGTAAAGCAAAAGGGTGAGCACAACTAGCTCAGTAAAGAATATCATGACTAAAGATAATTCAATTATCAATAGCCTTCATCAACAATAAATCAGAGATTTAGAACATATGGTAAATGATAAAAATTTCAACCATAGTTGCAGCGGAACGAGCAATCCATTAGAAGAGTCAAATAGACTATAAAGTCTATTATCTTCTCCATGTTAAAAATCCACCAACAATATTTTATCCATGTAACATCACTCAACAGTTCCTTTCCACAATCATATGAATAACTCATAATCATAATTGTGACTATAAATTTTTCTTCGCACCCAGGACGAAGAATATTTTCATCACCTGTCTTTACCTGAAACATCAAAGATCATGGTTATACCAAATCACAATTCCTGTTTATAATTATACTAACAAATCCATCTTTGCACTACGGGCCAAAGATATTCATCAACAAACCATCTTTGCACTACGGGCCAAAGATATTCATCAACAAACCATCTTTGCACTACGGGCCAAAGATATTCAACAACAGTTCATCTTTGCACTACAGGCCAAAGATATTCATCAACAGGCCATCTTTGCACTACATGCCAAAGATATTCATCAACAATTCATATTTGCACTACAGGCCAAATATATTCATATCTCAAAGAAATATATAATCATTTCAGAATTTATATAAACAATAATTATAACCATGTTGATCAATTCACCTTTGCACTTAAGCTTAAGATATTCAATTATAAATTCAATGGTCATGATCATACCAGTCACAATTCAACTTTGCACTACAGGCCAAAGAGAACCCTAGTCATGATCATACCAATAATCTATCCATCTTTACACTCCAGTGAAAGAGAATTTCAACATCAGGGTTATAAAAAATGTTATATATGATGATAAAAATAATATGATCAACATATAGTTTTAATCTCAAGAGTAATATTCGTAACTCATGAATAGTAAATCGTGAATAGTAACTCATGAATAGTAACCCCGACACAAAAGATAGAAATTTCACAATAAAATACATACCAATATTTCGGTATAATGATATTGAAAGAATAACATTTCATAAATTTATAAACAATTTATTTTAATTGTTTACACTTTACTAATTAATGTATTTAATCATCATAAAATGCCAACTCTTACAATTTCATCATCAATAATCAAAACCCTCATAAAAAAATCTGCATATACCTCATATAGGATTCTCAAGTCATAAAATTCTATTTTCCAATTTTCTTACTTCACAAAACATATTTAATTCATTTACTCATAACTAGACCATATTCATGAAAAATACCAAATCAGTCCCAAAAATATTTCTTTTCTGAGATTTAGCATAATATAGTCCCATAGTGAACATATATTTTTCTCAGAATTTTTAAAAGTCATTTACTATTTTTCATATGGCCAAAATAGCCGAATATTTAGACATTTATCAAAAATTGTACTTTTGTCTAAAAATTCTGAAATTTACAGAGTATACTTCTATCATATACATGTACTCCCAATAAAAATTTCATCAATTTTGGAGTTAACCACAAGGAATTATAAGCTGTTACTTTTAAAATAGTCTTTTCCCGTAAAATTCATAACTCTTAATCTATACATCCAAAAATCACCATTTTTGGAGACAATCAATAAAACTCATCAAAATATCATTTCAAATTTTTCCAGAATTTTTGAAGATCAGAAAAATTACGAAACTGAAAATCATAACAACCCTTAAAATCCCTTACTATCCCTTACAATCCCTTACAATCCCTTACAATCCCTTACCTCAAAAGAGCAGTACTTCTGACTGGATATCGGATATGATGCTGAAGGAAACTTGCACTGATGAATAGAAACTCACCAAGTATCTAAAAACTCACAAAATATGCTTCATAATATAGAGAGAGAAAGAGAGAAAGCTTATGTTTCTGGTGTGATTTTCAATTCTAAGTTAGCCCTCTATTTATAGGAAAATTTTGGTAGGTTTGACCTGCAACCTGATGGCTTTACCTGCTACTATTTCCACCCACCACATTTGAAATATAATTCAGCACATTTCTTCACCAACCACAAGTGGGGCCCACCAATTCTAGAATTTTTCACCAAAAATGATTTATAACCTGATTTCTGAATCAGTCACCTCTTAAAATTCATAACAAATCATACGTTCATTTTTAACGGTTCAAAATTTATGGACATATACTCAACTTATATATGTATAACATATCCAAAAATTACCACGATCCAACGGTCGGATTAAAAATTATAACCCCCGCAAAATATCTCAAAAACCCTGATTTTTAATACCTCCATTCCGACAAAAATACTGATAAAAACCTCAACATTAACTCCTTCATTTTTTTTAACCACAAAAATATATCCCTCATTTATATCCACATAATATAAATATTTCCTTATCATATGAATCAATAATTAATTATTCACAAATAATATTACAGAATCACATTTATGACAACCAGGCCGTTCCCAGAAAAGAGGGGGCTTTCCAATAAGAATTTCTCCTTACTGGCGCGCAATTAGATGACCAAACCTCTCCTTAGACAGAACTTTCTAGACATTGACAATAATGTTATCTAATAATATTATTCAAATAATATGAATTATTGATCTGATAAAGGAAAATACTGTGCAGCAACAATTATTGAAACAACAATAATATAAAATATCAACGCAACAATTATTGAATCAATAAAATAAAATATTGAACAGTAATTACTGTAACAATTATTGAGTAGTGCCTTCTTACGTAAAAATTAATAATTTCAAAAATACTATGCAATACCATGTGCTACTGTGCAATAACGCGTATTACTGTATTTTAACCACCGGGTATTTCAACAGTGTTAACGATAACAACTACGCCGTTATTTGTAAAAACTCAAATTTGTCATTTTTCTTCACCCGACAGTTATTCGTTATGGGGCCCACAAATAGCTGCGCCGTCGTACGAATATTCTCCGACAGAAAGAATATTCCACGACCAAACGAATATTCCCCGACAACAATGATTATTTTATAACTACTTGCTTATTTTGAAAAAAAATTCATATTTCACCTATAACTTTAAACTTTTATCAATTTAACCATTTACTGAATAGTAAAAAAAATTGAATACTTTTATTTCATAAAATTCGGGGTCTTACATATTTGGTCAGCAAAAGGGGGATCGAAGCAAACCCAGAGAAGATACAGGAGGTCCTAGATATGAAATCCCTGAAGTCTTATAAGGATGTGCAGAGACTGACAGGTCGGATTGCGGCCCTCAGAAGGTTTGTCTCCAAATCAGCAGAAAGATGCCTACCATTTTTCGACACCTTGAAAGGGCCCAAGAACGAGAAAAGCTTTCAATGGACTTCGGAGTGCGAAGATGCGTTCCAAGGGATCAAGCAATATTTGTCTTCGGCACCACTATTGATGAAACTGATCCCTTCGGAACCTTTGTATCTGTACCTGGCAGCGAGTTCGATGGCGGTAGGGGCGGCATTAGTTCGAGACAAAGGTGGAAATCAGTTCCCAGTATACTACGTCAGCCATGTACTTCGAGATGCAGAAATTTGGTACCCGAACCTGGAGAAATTCGCCTACGCTTTGATCATAGCAAGCAGGAAACTTCGGCATTATTTCCAGGGTCGGGTGGTAGTGGTGTACACGGATCAGCCATTGAAGAAAATCCTACACCGACCAGAGGTTTCGGGAAGACTGGCAGCATGGGTAATGGAATTGACTCAGTTCGCATTGGAATATATACCCCGGCCAGCAATCAAAGGGCGGGAACTGGCCGATTTCATCGTGGAATGCTCGTTCACAGAACCAGATGTGGGGTCGGTCACCGAAACACAACATGTGAGGACTTCATGGACACTGTATGTTGACGGCTCATCAACCTCGGACGTCAGTGGGGCCGGGGTCATACTGACGAGTCCCGAAGGGTTTAAAGTTCAACAAGCAAATCGGTTCCAGTTCAAAGCAACCAACAACGAAGCAGAGTACGAGGCCATTCTAGCCAGACTGAAGTTAGCCCGAAGCCTAGAAGTACAAAATCTAGTCATCTATAGTGATTCACAGTTGGTCATCAAATAGATATCGGGGGAGTATGAGGCCCGGGGGGTAAGAATGACGAGGTATTTAGCCGAAGCGAAGAGTAAACTGGCATACTTCAGTTCAGTCAGCTGTCAAGGAGTGGATCGATCTGACAACACAGTGGCAGATGCCTTGGCCCGACTGGCAACGACAGAAGCAAGTTCCTTCAGCGGATCAGTATATCTAGAAGTATTGGAGCAGCCAAGTGTCCCGAAAGAAGAGGTACTGTGTATTGATAGGCTGGACTGTTGGCTTACACCATATGTAAGACCCCGAATTTTATGAAATAAAAGTATTCAATTTTTCTTATAATTACTATTCAGTAAATGGTTAAATTGATAAAAGTTTAAAGTTATGGGTGAAATATGAATTTTTTTCAAAATAAGCAAGTGGTTATAAAATAATCATTGTTGTCGGGGAATATTCGTTTGGTCGTGGAATATTCTTTCTGTCGGAGAATATTCGTACGACGGCGCAGCTATTTGTGGGCCCCATAACGAATAACTGTCGGGTGAAGAAAAACGACAAATTTGAGTTTTTACAAATAACGGCGTAGTTGTTACCGTTAACACTGTTGAAATACCCGGTGGTTAAAATACAGTAATACGCGTTATTGCACAGTAGCACACGGTATTGCACAGTATTTTTGAAATTATTGATTCTTACGTAAGAAGGCACTACTCAATAATTGTTACAGTAATTACTGTTCAATATTTTATTTTATTGATTCAATAATTGCTACGTTGAAATTTTATATTATTGTTGTTCAATAATTGTTGCTGCACAGTATTTTCCATTATCAGATCAATAATTCATATTATTTGAATAGTATTATTAGATAGCATTATTGGCAATGTCTAGAAAGTTCTGTCTAAGGAGAGGTTTGGTCATCTAATTGCGCGCCAGTAAGGAGAAATCCTTATTGGAAAGCCCCCTCTTTCCTGGGAACGGCCTGGTTGTCATAAATGTGATTCTGTAATATTATTTGTGAATAATTAATTATTGATTCATATGATAAGAAAATATTTATTTTATGTGGATATAAATGAGGGATATATTTTTGTGGTTAAAAATGAAGGAGTTAATGTTGAGATTTTTATCCGTATTTTTGTCGGAATGGAGGTATTAAAAATCAGGGTTTTTGAGATATTTTGCGGGGGTTATAATTTTTAATCCGACCGTTGGATCGTGGTAATTTTTGGATATGTTATACATATATAAGTTGAGTATATGTCCACAAATTTTGAACCGTTAAAAATGAACGTATGATTTGTTATGAATTTTAAGAGATGGCTGATTCAGAAATCAGGTTATAAATCATTTTGGTGAAAAATTCTAGAATTGGTGGGCCCCACTTGTGGTTGGTGAAGAAATGTGCTGAATTATATTTCAAATGTGGTGGGTGGGAATAGTAGCAGGTAAAGCCATCAGGTTGCAGGTCAAACCTACCAAAATTTTCCTATAAATAGAGGGCTAAGTTAGAATTGAAAATCACACCAGAAACATAAGTTTTCTCTCTTTCTCTCTCTAGATTATTGAGTGTATTTTGTGAGTATTTAGATACTCTGTGAGTTGCTATTCATCAGTGCAAGTTTCCTTCAGCCTTATACCGATCAGAAGTACTGCTCTTTTGAGGTAAGGGATATTAAGGGATTTTAAGGGTTGTTATGATTTTCAGTTTCGTAATTTTTCTGATCTTCAAAAATTCTGGAAAAATTTGAAATGATATTTTGATGAGTTTTCTTGATTGTGTCCAAAAATGGTGATTTTTGGATGTATAGATTGAGAGTTATGAATTTTATGAGAAAAGACTATTTTAAAAGTAACAGCTTATAATTCCTTGTGGTTAACTCCAAAATTGATGAAATTTTTATTGGGAGTACATGTATATGATAGAAGTATACTCTGTAAATTTCAGAATTTTTAGACAAAAGTACAATTTTTGATAAATGTCTAAATATTCGGCTATTTTGGCCATATGAAAAATAGTAAATGACTTTTAAAAATTCTGAGAAAAATATATGTTCACTATGGGACTATATTATGCTAAATCCCAGAAAAGAAATATTTTTGGAACTGATTTGGTATTTTTCATGAAAATGGTCTAGTTATGAGTAAATGAATTAAATATGTTTTGTGAAGAAAGAAAATTGGAAAATAGGATTTTATGGCTTGAGAATCCTATATGAGGTATATGCAGATTTTTGATGAGGGTTTTGGTTATTGATGATGAAATTGTAAGAGTTGGCATTTTATGATGATTAAATGCATTAATTAGTAAAGTGTAAACAATTAAAATAAATTGTTTATAAATTTAAGTAATGTTATTCTTTCAATATCATTATACCGAAATATTGGTATGAATTTTATTGTAGAATTTCTATCTTTTGTGTCGGGGTTACTATTCATGAGTTACGAATATTACTCTTGAGATTAAAACTATATGTTGATCATATTATTTTTATCATCATATATAACATTTTTATAACCCTGATGTTGAAATTCTCTTTCACTGGAGTGTAAAGATGGGTAGATTATTGGTATGATCATGACTAGGGTTCTCTTTGGCCTGTAGTGCAAAGTTGAATTGTGACTGGTATGATCATGACCATTGAATTTATAATTGAATATCTTAAGCTTAAGTGCAAAGGTGAATTGATCAACATGGTTATAATTATTGTTTATATAAATTCTGAAATGATTATATATTTCTTTGAGATATGAATATATTTGGCCTGTAGTGCAAATATGAATTGTTGAGGAATATCTTTGGCCTGTAGTGCAAAGATGAATTGTTGATGAATATCTTTGGCCTGTAGTGCAAAGATGGCTGTTGATGAATATCTTTGGCCTGTAGTGCAAAGATGAACTGTTGTTGAATATCTTTGGCCGTAGTGCAAAGATGGTTTGTTGATGAATATCTTTGGCCCGTAGTGCAAAGATGATTTGTTGATGAATATCTTTGGCCCGTAGTGCAAAGATGGATTTGTTAGTATGATTATAAACAGGAACTGTGATTTGGTATAACCATGATCTTTGATGTTTCAGGTAAAGACAGGTGATGAAAATATTCTTCGTCCTGGGTGCGAAGAAAAATTTATAGTCACAATTATGATTATGAGTTATTCATATGATTGTGGAAAGGAACTGTTGAGTGATGTTACATGGATAAAACATTGTTGGTGGATTTTTAACATGGAGAAGATAATAGACTTTATAGTCTATTTGACTCTTCTAATGGATTGCTCGTTCCGCTGCAACTATGGTTGAAATTTTTATCATTTACCATATGTTCTAAATCTCTGATTTATTATTGATGAAGGCTATTGATAATTTAATTATCTTTAGTCATGATATTCTTTACTGAGCTAGTTGTGCTCACCCTTTTGCTTCACAATTCCTTTCAGGTAATAAGAGTGTAGCTGGGTCGAGCGAGGGTAACGGGGAAATAGAACAGTGGTCTCTAGCTGTGGATGTTCTCCCGAAGCAGTATAGAAAAGTTCATTTAGTAGTTATATTTGGTGAATCCAATAGGGTAAGGTGTACCCAACGTTGGAAGGGTGGTTTGCCACTATCATACAAGATGTCTAACGACATACAACCTCGTGTCATCATAAGACAGGGATGTGCTCATCCACTTGCTGAGTATATATACGAGCACTACCTATATAATCTTGGTGTTTGTTTGAAGTATAATTCTCAATTAGAGACAGTAGAGATAATGATATGTCAAGAGAAGACTCACCATTGGGAAGAATATGATAGTAATCTTCTCGTTTTTCTTTGGGGTCTATTGGGTCAACCAAGGATAATTCTGTGGCCATATGATATCTATCATAACCTAGACGCGTGGCCTCCCATGTACGAAGGTTTCCTTGAGCACTTCCCAAAGATTCTAATTTCTAAAACAGTTTTTGACTATACCTTTATGTAAGGTGTTATTGTGAGGTGATGTCCACGGTTGGAACATGAGTCACATTTGGTATATATTTGTATCCAAACTCACAGCATATGTGTTGTTGTATTTTGCACGACAATTGTTGTAATAAAGTTGTAGTTATTTTCTGTACCATGTATTTGACGACTCAGAATGGGTTGGGTGGAATGAACCTATTTTGGGGTCGTTACAGTTGGTATCAGAGCTTAGGGATATGATCTCTGGTGGAGATCGGGGAATATAACTAGGAGGGGAGAGATGAGTAAATCCTTCGCTAGTGTATCCTACCTAAGCTTATTTGTTGGTTAGTCATAATACTGGGATATTATGTGATATGTTAATTTGTTTAATTAACCCTTATTTTATGGCAGTATTTGTGAATGGCAGCTGAGAATGCTAACAATGGAGTGAATGAGACTGTGGGGATACCTCTAATCACTAACCGTGATAATGTGATGTCAGACGAAGAAGGAATTAGAGATATCCATGTGGTGAGTGAAGAATTGATAGTTACACCCGAGATAGTCGCAGAGGTAACAGCTGAGACTGAGGAAGAAGAGGAAGAAGAAGTACCAGAGGAGAGTTTATTAGAGGTATTATATGATCAAAATGTAGAATTTCAAAATCGTATTCATGAGTTAGAAGAGCAGGCAGAAGAACGACAGGCGGTCGTGGAACAAAAGGATGCAACAATTCAAGCTTGTGTTACCCGATATGTGATGCTTGAACAGAAGCATTCTTTGGCAGAGTATAAGATGATAAAAATGGAATCTGAGCTGAAAGAAGAAAAAATTGAACGAGTGAGAATAAGTGATGCATGGGCAAAAGCCGCACGACACGTGGATATTGTGGAAAGAGATGTTCGATCTAAGAAGGCTAAAATAGATGATATGAATTTCTCTTTTTGGAAAGCAATTGGGAGAACCCAACATCGAGTTTTGAATTACCCTGTACATAGCGGTCAACCTGAATCCGATATGGATCGAAGATTGATGATTCAGATCATGAATGAGGAGTACGAAGAGGCAGTTAAGGGAGGAATATGTCCTATAGAAAGGTATATTCCAACGGTAATGATGACGCCAAATGCTGCTCCAGACAAGTCAAAGCCGAGTAGTTCGAGGGATGGCGGTTGTCATGACTTCCCAACAAATGAGGAACCCAAATGAAGTTATCATGGGAGATGAGCAATGGAGAAATCATGATGATCTGAGAGATAGAATCTGAAATGGAAGCAAGGTATTCTCAACTCTTCGAAATACCAGGTACGTAAATTTCGGGGACGAAATTTCATAAGGAGGGGAGATTGTAAGACCCCGAATTTTATGAAATAAAAGTATTCAATTTTTCTTATAATTACTATTCAGTAAATGGTTAAATTGATAAAAGTTTAAAGTTATGGGTGAAATATGAATTTTTTTCAAAATAAGCAAGTGGTTATAAAATAATCATTGTTGTCGGGGAATATTCGTTTGGTCGTGGAATATTCTTTCTGTCGGGAATATTCGTACGACGGCGCAGCTATTTGTGGGCCCCATAACGAATAACTGTCGGGTGAAGAAAAACGACAAATTTGAGTTTTTACAAATAACGGCGTAGTTGTTACCGTTAACACTGTTGAAATACCCGGTGGTTAAAATACAGTAATACGCGTTATTGCACAGTAGCACACGGTATTGCACAGTATTTTTGAAATTATTGATTCTTACGTAAGAAGGCACTACTCAATAATTGTTACAGTAATTACTGTTCAATATTTTATTTTATTGATTCAATAATTGCTACGTTGAAATTTTATATTATTGTTGTTCAATAATTGTTGCTGCACAGTATTTTCCATTATCAGATCAATAATTCATATTATTTGAATAGTATTATTAGATAGCATTATTGGCAATGTCTAGAAAGTTCTGTCTAAGGAGAGGTTTGGTCATCTAATTGCGCGCCAGTAAGGAGAAATCCTTATTGGAAAGCCCCCTCTTTCCTGGGAACGGCCTGGTTGTCATAAATGTGATTCTGTAATATTATTTGTGAATAATTAATTATTGATTCATATGATAAGAAAATATTTATTTTATGTGGATATAAATGAGGGATATATTTTTGTGGTTAAAAATGAAGGAGTTAATGTTGAGATTTTTATCAGTATTTTTGTCGGAATGGAGGTATTAAAAATCAGGGTTTTTGAGATATTTTGCGGGGGTTATAATTTTTAATCCGACCGTTGGATCGTGGTAATTTTTGGATATGTTATACATATATAAGTTGAGTATATGTCCACAAATTTTGAACCGTTAAAAATGAACGTATGATTTGTTATGAATTTTACGAGATGACTGGTTCAGAAATTGGTTTAAATCATTTTGGTGGAAAATTCTAGAATTGGTGGGCCCCACTTGTGGTTGGTGAAGAAATGTGCTGAATTATATTTCAAATGTGGTGGGTGGGAATAGTAGCAGGTAAAGCCATCAGGTTGCAGGTCAAACCTACCAAAATTTTCCTATAAATAGAGGGCTAAGTTAGAATTGAAAATCACACCAGAAACATAAGCTTTCTCTCTTTCTCTCTCTATATTATTGAGTGTATTTTGTGAGTATTTAGATACTTGTGAGTTGCTATTCATCAGTGCAAGTTTCCTTCAGCCTTATACCGATCAGAAGTACTGCTCTTTTGAGGTAAGGGATAGTAAGGGATTTTAAGGGTTGTTATGATTTTCAGTTTCGTAATTTTTCTGATCTTCAAAAATTCTGGAAAAATTTGAAATGATATTTTGATGAGTTTTCTTGATTGTGTCCAAAAATGGTGATTTTTGGATGTATAGATTGAGAGTTATGAATTTTATGAGAAAAGACTATTTTAAAAGTAACAGCTTATAATTCCTTGTGGTTAACTCCAAAATTGATGAAATTTTTATTGGGAGTACATGTATATGATAGAAGTATACTCTGTAAATTTCAGAATTTTTAGACAAAAGTACAATTTTTGATAAATGTCTAAATATTCGGCTATTTTGGCCATATGAAAAATAGTAAATGACTTTTAAAAATTCTGAGAAAAATATATGTTCACTATGGGACTATATTATGCTAAATCCCAGAAAAGAAATATTTTTGGAACTGATTTGGTATTTTTCATGAAAATGGTCTAGTTATGAGTAAATGAATTAAATATGTTTTGTGAAGAAAGAAAATTGGAAAATAGGATTTTATGGCTTGAGAATCCTATATGAGGTATATGCAGATTTTTGATGAGGGTTTTGGTTATTGATGATGAAATTGTAAGAGTTGGCATTTTATGATGATTAAATGCATTAATTAGTAAAGTGTAAACAATTAAAATAAATTGTTTATAAATTTAAGTAATGTTATTCTTTCAATATCATTATACCGAAATATTGGTATGAATTTTATTGTAGAATTTCTATCTTTTGTGTCGGGGTTACTATTCATGAGTTACGAATATTACTCTTGAGATTAAAACTATATGTTGATCATATTATTTTTATCATCATATATAACATTTTTATAACCCTGATGTTGAAATTCTCTTTCACTGGAGTGTAAAGATGGGTAGATTATTGGTATGATCATGACTAGGGTTCTCTTTGGCCTGTAGTGCAAAGTTGAATTGTGACTGGTATGATCATGACCATTGAATTTATAATTGAATATCTTAAGCTTAAGTGCAAAGGTGAATTGATCAACATGGTTATAATTATTGTTTATATAAATTCTGAAATGATTATATATTTCTTTGAGATATGAATATATTTGGCCTGTAGTGCAAATATGAATTGTTGATGAATATCTTTGGCCTGTAGTGCAAAGATGCCTGTTGATGAATATCTTTGGCCTGTAGTGCAAAGATGAACTGTTGTTGAATATCTTTGGCCCGTAGTGCAAAGATGGTTTGTTGATGAATATCTTTGGCCCGTAGTGCAAAGATGATTTGTTGATGAATATCTTTGGCCCGTAGTGCAAAGATGGATTTGTTAGTATGATTATAAACAGGAATTGTGATTTGGTATAACCATGATCTTTGATGTTTCAGGTAAAGACAGGTGATGAAAATATTCTTCGTCCTGGGTGCGAAGAAAAATTTATAGTCACAATTATGATTATGAGTTATTCATATGATTGTGGAAAGGAACTGTTGAGTGATGTTACATGGATAAAACATTGTTGGTGGATTTTTAACATGGAGAAGATAATAGACTTTATAGTCTATTTGACTCTTCTAATGGATTGCTCGTTCCGCTGCAACTATGGTTGAAATTTTTATCATTTACCATATGTTCTAAATCTCTGATTTATTATTGATGAAGGCTATTGATAATTTAATTATCTTTAGTCATGATATTCTTTACTGAGCTAGTTGTGCTCACCCTTTTGCTTCACAATTCCTTTCAGGTAATAAGAGTGTAGCTGGGTCGAGCGAGGGTAACGGGGAAATAGAACAGTGGTCTCTAGCTGTGGATGTTCTCCCGAAGCAGTATAGAAAAGTTCATTTAGTAGTTATATTTGGTGAATCCAATAGGGTAAGGTGTACCCAACGTTGGAAGGGTGGTTTGCCACTATCATACAAGATGTCTAACGACATACAACCTCGTGTCATCATAAGACAGGGATGTGCTCATCCACTTGCTGAGTATATATACGAGCACTACCTATATAATCTTGGTGTTTGTTTAAAGTATAATTCTCAATTAGAGACAGTAGAGATAATGATATGTCAAGAGAAGACTCACCATTGGGAAGAATATGATAGTAATCTTCTCGTTTTTCTTTGGGGTCTATTGGGTCAACCAAGGATAATTCTGTGGCCATATGATATCTATCATAATATAGACGCGTGGCCTCCCATGTACGAAGGTTTCCTTGAGCATTTTCCAAAGATTTTAATTTCTAAAACAGTTTTTGACTATACCTTTATGTAAGGTGTTATTGTGAGGTGATGTCCACGGTTGGAACATGAGTCACATTTGGTATATATTTGTATCCAAACTCACAGCATATGTGTTGTTGTATTTTGCACGACAATTGTTGTAATAAAGTTGTAGTTGTTTTCTGTACCATGTATTTGACGACTCAGAATGGGTTGGGTAGAATGAACCTATTTTGGGGTCGTTACACCATACATCTCCTACCTGGCCGACGGGGTGTTGCCTTCGGATCGCATTCTAGCAAGGAAGATCAAACACAGAAGTTCAAACTTTGTATTTATCAATGGAGATCTGTATCAAAGGGCTTTCAGTTCTCCATTGCTCAAGTGCTTAACACCATCAGAGGCAGACTATACACTTCGGGAGGTACACGAAGGAATTTATGGAGATCACATGGGAGCCAAGTCACTGGCACATAAGATTTTGAGGCAGGGGTATTACTGGCCGACTATCTACACAGAGGCAAAAGAATTCGTCAGAAGATGTCCCAAGTGTCAGATGAACAGCAACGTCCCACATCAGCCTCCCGAAAAGCTTTACTCGGTCTTATCCCTGATTCCCTTCGCCGTATGGGGAATCGATATCTTAGGACCTCTGCCGAAGGCCAAGGGGCAAGTCAGCTTCGTGATCGTGGCTATTGATTACATGACAAAATGGGTCGAAGCCAAACCATTACAGAAGATCACCGAACAAGAATGCTTGAAATTCTTAAAGGAAGGAGTCGTTTACCGTTTCGACATTCCTAGGGCAGTGGTCTCCGATAATGGCAGACAGTTTGTGGGGTCAAAGTTCGAAAGCTTTCTAAAAGAGTTGAGAATTCAACACCGTAAGACTTCAGTTGCTCACCCTCAATCGAACGGTCAAGTAGAAGTGACCAACCGAACCCTACTCAACGGAATAAAAAGAAGATTGGATGAGTTAAAGGGTCGGTGGCCCGAAGAGCTACTCAGTGTTTTGTGGGCATATCGGACAACTCCGAGGATAATAACTGAAGACTCCCCATTTCGACTGGCATACGGAACTGATGCACTTATACCAGTCGAGATCGGATCCCCCACTCTCCGAGTCAGTCAATACAAGGAATTATACAATAACGAAGGTGTGACGCCCCCAAAATAGGTCCATTCCATCCAATCTATTCTGAGTCGCCAAATACATGATACAGAAAATAACTACAACTTTATTACAATAATTGTCGTGCAAAATACAACAACACATATGCTGTGAGTTTGGATACAAATATATACCAAATGTGACTCATGTCCCAACCGTGGACAGCACCTCACAATGACATCTTACATAAAGGTATAGTCAAAAACTGTTTTAGAAATTAGAATCTTTGGGAAGTGTTCAAGGAAACCTTCGTACATGGGAGGCCAAGCTTCTAGGTTATGATAGATATCATATGGCCACAGAATTATCCTTGGTTGACCCAATATACCCCAAAGAAAAATGAAAAGATTACTATCATATTCTTTCCAATGGTGAGTCTTCTCTTGACTTATCATTATCTCCACTGTCTCTAATTGAGAATTATACTTCAAATAAACACCAAGATTATATAGGTAGTGCTCATAAATATACTCAGCAAGGGTGAGCACATCCCTGATTGCTTATGTTTATGATGAGATCATTGTATATCATTAGACATCTTGTATGATAGTGGCAAAATACCCTTTCAACGTTGGGTTCGCCTCACCCTAAATGATTCACAAAATATAACTACTAAATGATGACCACCGTTCTATTCTCCTGTTACCCCCGCTCGACCCAGCTACACTCTTATTACTTGAAAGGAATTGTGAAACAGAAGGGTGAGCACAACTAGCCAGTAAAGAATATCATGACTAAAGATAAATAAATTATCAATAGCCTTCAACAGTAATAAATCAGAGATTTAGAACATATGGTAAGATATAAAAATTTCAACCATAGTTGCAGCGGAACGAGCATCCATTAGAAGAGTCAAATAGACCATAAAATCTATTATCTTCTCCATGTTAAAAGTCCATCAACAATGTTTTATCCCTGTAACATAAATCAACAATTCCTGTCCACAATCACACGTATAACTCATAATCGTAATTGTAGTTCTAAATTCCTTTTTTCATCCAGGACAAAGTTAATTTTCATCACCTGAAACATCAAAGATTATGGTTATACCAAATCACAGTTCATGTTCATAATCCTACTAATAAATTCATCTTTGCACTACGGGCCAAAGATATTCATCAACAGTTCATCTTTGCACTACAGGCCAAAGATATTCAACAACAGATCATCTTGCACTACAGGCCAAAGATATTCATATCTCAAAGAAATATATAATCATTTCAGAATTTATATAACAATAATTATAACCATGTTGATCAATTTACCTTTGCACTTAAGCTAAAGATATTCAATTATAAATTCAATGGTCATGATCATACCAGTCAACAATTCAACAACTTTGCACTACTGGCCAAAGAGAACCCATAGTCATGATCATACCAAAAATCTACCAATCTTTACACTCAAGTCAAAGAGAAATATCATCATTAGGGTTATAAAAATGTTATATATGATAATAAAAATAATATAATCAACATATAGTTTTAATCTCAATAGTAATATTCATAAATCAACTATAATTTGGTTAGAAAAAGAAACCAATTTTGTCATGAATAGTAACTCGTGAATAGTAACCCATGAATATTAACTCGTGAATAGTAACTCATGAATAGTAACTCGTGAATAGTAACTCATGAATAGTAACTCGTGAATACTAACTCGTGAATACTAACTCATGAATACTAACTCGTGAATAGTAACTCATGAATAGTAACTCGTGAATAGTAAACCCAACACAAAAAGATAAAAATTCTACAATAAAATCCATACCAATATTTCGGTATAATGATATTGAAATAACATTTCTTAAATTTATAAATAATTTATTTTAATTGTTTACACTTTACTAAATAATGCATTTAATCATCCTAAAATGCCAAACTCATAAGATTTCATCACCAATAACCAAAACTCTCATCAAAAATCTGCATATACCTCATATAGAATTCTCAAGCCATAAAATCCTATTTTTCAATTTTCTTACTTCACATAACATATTTAATTCATTTACTCATAACTAGTCTATTTTCATAAAAAATACCAAATCAGTTCCAAAAATATTTCTTTTCTGGGATTTAGCAGAATATAGTCTCATATTGAACATATATTTTTCTCAGAATTTTTAAAACTCATTTACTATTTTTTATATGGCCAAAACCTCCGAATATTTAGAAATTTATCATAAATTGTACTTTTATCCAAAAGTTATGAAATTCACAGAGTATATTGATATTATATAGATGTACTCCCAATAAAAATTTCATCAATTTTGGAGTTAACCATAAGGAGTTATGAGTGGTTACTTTTAAAATAGTCTTTTCTCATAAAATCCATAACTCCTAATCTATACATCCAAAAATCGTCATTTTTAGACACAATCTACAAAACTCATCAAAATATCATTTCAAATTTTTCTAGAATTTTTGAAGGTTCAGAAAAATTTCGAAATTGAAAAACATAATAACCCTTACAAACTAACGACAATATCCCTTACCTCAAAAGAGCAGTACTCCTGACTGGAATAACGCTGAACGAACTTACACCGTATAGCAACACTCAAGATATCAAAATACTCACAAGAATACACTCGATAATATAGAGAGAGAAACAGAGAGAAAACTTCAGTTTTTGGTGTGATTTTTTAATCTAACCTAAGCACCCTATTTATAGGAAAATACTTAGAACACCAAAGCAGAAAATTAAATATAATAATAATATATATATAATTTCAAGCCCACCCATCAAGACCATCTGAAATCAGCCATTCATGTCACATGCTAGACCCACTTAACAAACAAAAAACGTTTTCTTTGAAAAAAATAATTAAAACTTCCAAAAATCAATTATTTCGGAACTTCGGAACTTCAATAATTCATAATAAATAGCCCTTTTATCAGAAAATTTGAATCTCGCGATTTTTTATAGAAAATTCAATTCTCTACAACTTTGCAGAAGAAAGTTTTTCTAAATTCCAAACAAAAATTGACCGAAATCCACAAACGGACGATTTTACAGTGTATAATAAATTTTCGATCAAGAATTGTGTCCACCAACACACAAAACATGTGTTAAACATTTAATCCAATAAAAATATTCTTCCTCCTCATTTATTCATATATCACACATTCATTGTAAAAATATCACCATTAATATATTATTAAAATAATATATTTAAATGAATTATTTTATCAGAAAAAGATAAAATATTAATTTACAACAATTGTCACATTTAAAAAATTTTCTCCATCTATATTCACATAAAATCAAAATTTTTCTCACCACATAAATCAATAATTAATTATTCACAAATAATATTACAGAATCTGTGACGCCCCTAAAATTAGGTATACATCACCCATCTTGGGTCGTCAGATACATAGTACAGAATACAAATATAACTTATTAATACAACTGTCGTGTACAATACGACAAAACATAAACTGTGAGTTTGAATACAAATATTATCTTCTAGAGAGTATTCATACTCAAAAGGAGTCCTCATTACATTTATTATCACACTGTTACATAGAATAGTGAGGACTACTAACTAATACTATCATTCGGACCATCACTCCGTTCCCCGACTTGTCCCAGCTACGTTCTCATTTCCTGAAGAGAACAGTGAAAGAAAGGGTGAGCTCAACTAGCCCAGTAAGAAATATTATGACTAAGATAATGCAGAATAAATTATCATTAGCCTTCAACAATGTTAAACTGATAAAATATAATAGACATCAAGTTTAACTGCAGCGGAACAAGCAATCCATTAAAAGAGTCAAGTAGAAAATAAACTCTACTATCTTTTATGATTTAAAAGGTTTTTCAACACTGTGATCGCTGGGACTCAGCTTAATAAAATAATCCACATCATCGAATCACCCCTGCACTACGACCAAGGATATTCGTGTATTCATTAATGGTCATGATCATGCCAACAACTGTTCATCAATGCACTACGGGCCAATGAAGACTTTTACCACATCATTTGTAATATTACGGTTATGATTATACCGAATAATCCCTGGTCATAATCATACCAAGTTCATCTATGCACTACAGGCCACAGATGACTTTTAACATTTTATAAACATGAGGATGATGACAACGATATAAGAATTCAATAAAAACAAGTTCAAGAATTAATTTATCCAAGAATTAACAACGTCCAAATTGTCAAAATGATACTGCATTGTGGAGTAAAATTTAAGAATGCTTAGACGAATATTTTCATGAAAAGATACTGGATGAACCGCAATTATCAAGGATATTCTACTAATTTCATGGAGTATAGAAGTTAAAACTTAACCAACTGAGTATAGTAAAGAATGGAATAACAAAAGAAATCACCCGGCATGCGATAGACCGCACAGATAGGTTATTCCAACAGAATAATAAATAATGGAACCAGGTCCAGCGTAAACGCACAGACAGGATATTCCGACAGTGATTATCCTCTCTATAGTTTCTCTCTCTCTAAAGTTTCTCTCTCTAGAGTTCAGTGAATTCGTAAGAAATAATGAAGGAATGAGCTGCTATTTATAGAAAAATAGAATGCATAGTAACTAATCCATGAACAATCCAGATTGATTACTTTAATCTGACGGTCCATATTTAAAAAATATCTTTTAAATAAAATATAATATATTCTATTTATAGAATAACTTTAATAAAGTATTCTGTTTTATATAAAAAGATATTTCTGTTTTATTACGTTAATAATACGAATAAAAAAAACGTCATTATCGCTAAATAATTCATATTATTAACTGACAATAATTGAATCAAACTGAGTGACTTCTCACATAAGTATTAATAATCAATACCGTGTGCTACTATGCAACCACACGTATTACTGTACTTTTACTACCGAGTAGTTCAACAGTATCAATGGTAAAACTTCTGCCGTTATTTTTAATAAAATATTTTTATCGTTTTCTCAATCCGACAATAATTCCGCTGTGGGGTCCATCAATGATTGTGCCGTTGTACGAATATTTCCTGTTAAAACGAATATTCCCCGACCAATCGAATATTATATAATAACTTGCGTACTTTGCAAAATTTATAAATATTACCCACAACTATAACATTATATCAAATTAACTCCATAATATTCAAAAATGATATTTATAGAAAATTCATCTTTATTTATATAAGTTGGGGTCTTACAACCTCCCCTTCTTATGAAATTTCGCCCTCGAAATTAGGGTACGTACCTGGTATGTCGAAGAGGTAAGGATACCTTGATTTCATTTCAGATTCTAACTCCCAAGTCATTTCCTCAACATCGTGGTTTCTCCACAAAACTTTGACTTGAGGTATAACCTTGGAGCGTAGAATATGTTCCTTCTTATCCAAGATTTGAACAGGAACTTCTTTATACGTCAAATCCTCCTCTATTTCGTCCAGTTCTAACTCAATTATGTGGTTCGGGTCTTCCACATATTTGCGTAACATGGATATGTGAAAAATATTATGAACACGAGACATACTTGGCGGTAAAAGCGAGTCTATAAGCCACAGTTTCTACTCGATCGAGGATTAAAAATAGACCGATGAATCGAGGATTGAGCTTTCCTCTCTTTCCAAATCTTGTAACTCCTTTCCATGGAGCAACACGTAAGAACACATGATCTCCTACATCAAATTCCACGTCCTTTCGATGAAGATCAGCATAACTCTTTTGTCGATCTTGTGAGGTTTTCATACGTTGTCGGATCGTTTTGAATCTTTTCTGTAGTCATACGTACCAACTCCGGTCCCAACAACGTTGCTTCACCCACCTCATCCCAGCATACTGGAGAACGACATTTTCTTCCATACAATGCTTCGAATGGAGCCATGCCAATACTTGCTTGATAACTGTTGTTGTAGGAAAACTCCACCAATGGTAAGAACTTGTCCCAACTTCCCTTGAAGTCATGGACACAGAGTCTTAATAAATCTTCTAGAGTTTGAATAGTCTTCTCTGATTGTTCGTCCGTCTGAGGATGATATGCCGAACTAAATCGTAAATCTGTGCCCATAGCTTTTTGTAAACTAATCCAAAATCGTGAAGTGAATCTTGAGTCTCGATCAGAAACTATGGATACTGGCATACCATGCAGTCTTACAATCTCGTTTATGTACATACAAGCAAGACGTTCAAGTGTATAAGTTTCTCGTATCGGTAAGAAATGAGCAGACTTGGTCAATCTATCAACAATGACCCAAATCGCATCAATACCTTGAGAAACCCTAGGAAGACCGGTAACGAAATCCATGGTAATGTGCTCCCACTTCCATTTTGGAATTTCAAGTGGTTGCAATGGACCTTTTGGTACTTGATGCTCCGCTTTGACTCGTTGACAAGTTAAACACCTTGAGATAACAGCGCTATCTCTCTCTTCATATTGCTCCACCAAAATGTATGACGAAGATCATGATATATTTTGGTACTTCCAGGATGGATTGCAAACGGTGTGTTGTGCGCCTCCATCATGATTTCATACTTTAAATCAGGGTTGTTAGGAACACAAAGTCTGGAATTGACTCGAAGTATTCCTTCTTCAATCGATTCTTGCTTCCGGCATAGCACCTTCTTGCACTTTCTTCCTCATACGCATCAGCACCAGGTCTGTAGCTTGAGCAGCTTACTTTATCGATAAAAGTTGGTTCTACTTGTAAGACCCCGAATTTTATGAAATAAAAGTATTCAATTTTTCTTATAATTACAATTCAGTAAATGGTTAAATTGATAAAAGTTAAAAGTTATAGGTGAAATATGAATTTTTTTCAAAATAAGCAAGTGGTTATAAAATAATCATTGTTGTCGGGAATATTCGTTTGGTCGTGGAATATTCTTTCTGTCGGGAATATTCGTACGACGGCGCAGCTATTTGTGGGCCCCATAACGAATAACTGTCGGGTGAAGAAAACGACAATTTGAGTTTTTACAAATAACGGCGTAGTTGTTACCGTTAACACTGTTGGAATACCCGGTGGTTAAAATACAGTAATACGCGTTATTGCACAGTAGCACACGGTATTGCACAGTATTTTTGAAATTATTGATTCTTACGTAAGAAGGCACTACTCAATAATTGTTACAGTAATTACTGTTCAATATTTTATTTTATTGATTCAATAATTGCTACGTTGAAATTTTATATTATTGTTGTTCAATAATTGTTGCTGCACAGTATTTCCATTATCAGATCAATAATTCATATTATTTGAATAATATTATTAGATAGCATTATTGGCAATGTCTAGAAAGTTCTGTCTAAGGAGAGGTTTGGTCATCTAATTGCGCGCCAGTAAGGAGAAATCCTTATTGGAAAGCCCCCTCTTTCCTGGGAACGGCCTGGTTGTCATAAATGTGATTCTGTAATATTATTTGTGAATAATTAATTATTGATTCATATGATAAGAAAATATTTATTTTATGTGGATATAAATGAGGGATATATTTTTGTGGTTAAAAATGAAGGAGTTAATGTTGAGGTTTTTATCAGTATTTTTGTCGGAATGGAGGTATTAAAAATCAGGGTTTTTGAGATATTTTGCGGGGTTATAATTTTTAATCCGACCGTTGGATCGTGGTAATTTTTGGATATGTTATACATATATAAGTTGAGTATATGTCCACAAATTTTGAACCGTTAAAAATGAACGTATGATTTATTATGAATTTTACGAGATGACTGGTTCAGAAATTGTTGAATTTTCGGAGTTTATCATTTTGGTGGAAAATTCTAGAATTGGTGGGCCCCACTTGTGGTTGGTGAAGAAATGTGCTGAATTATATTTCAAATGTGGTGGGTGGGAATAGTAGCAGGTAAAGCCATCAGGTTGCAGGTCAAACCTACCAAAATTTTCCTATAAATAGAGGGCTAAGTTAGAATTGAAAATCACACCAGAAACATAAGCTTTCTCTCTTTCTCTCTCTATATTATGAAGCATATTTTGTGAGTTTTAGATACTTGGTGAGTTGCTATTCATCAGTGCAAGTTTCCTTCAGCATCATATCCGATATCCAGTCAGAAGTACTGCTCTTTTGAGGTAAGGGATAGTAAGGGATTTTAAGGGTTGTTATGATTTTTCAGTTTCGTAATTTTTCTGATCTTCAAAAATTCTGGAAAAATTTGAAATGATATTTTGATGAGTTTTCTTGATTGTGTCCAAAAATGGTGATTTTTGGATGTATAGAGATGTATAGATTGAGAGTTATGAATTTTATGAGAAAAGACTATTTTAAAAGTAACCGCTTATAATTCCTTGTGGTTAACTCCAAAATTGATGAAATTTTTATTGGGAGTACATGTATATGATAGAAGTATACTCTGTAAATTTCAGAATTTTTAGACAAAAGTACAATTTTTGATAAATGTCTAAATATTCGGCTATTTTGGCCATATGAAAAATAGTAAATGACTTTTAAAAATTCTGAGAAAAAATATGTTCACTATGGGACTATATTATGCTAAATCCCAGAAAAGAAATATTTTTGGAACTGATTTGGTATTTTTTCATGAAAATGGTCTAGTTATGAGTAAATGAATTAAATATGTTTTGTGAAGAAAGAAAATTGAAAATAGGATTTTATGGCTTGAGAATCCTATATGAGGTATATGCAGATTTTTGATGAGGGTTTTGGTTATTGATGATGAAATTGTAAGAGTTGGCATTTTATGATGATTAAATGCATTAATTAGTAAAGTGTAAACAATTAAAATAAATTGTTTATAAATTTAAGTAATGTTATTCTTTCAATATCATTATACCGAAATATTGGTATGGATTTTATTGTGGAATTTCTATCTTTTGTGTCGGGTTACTATTCATGAGTTACTATTCACGATTTCTATTCATGAGTTACGAATATTACTCTTGAGATTAAAACTATATGTTGATCATATTATTTTTATCATCATATATAACATTTTTATAACCCTGATGTTGAAATTCTCTTTCACTGGAGTGTAAAGATGGGTAGATTATTGGTATGATCATGACTAGGGTTCTCTTTGGCCTGTAGTGCAAAGTTGAATTGTGACTGGTATGATCATGACCATTGAATTTATAATTGAATATCTTAAGCTTAAGTGCAAAGGTGAATTGATCAACATGGTTATAATTATTGTTTATATAAATTCTGAAATGATTATATATTTCTTTGAGATATGAATATATTTGGCCTGTAGTGCAAATATGAATTGTTGATGAATATCTTTGGCATGTAGTGCAAAGATGGCCTGTTGATGAATATCTTTGGCCTGTAGTGCAAAGATGAACTGTTGTTGAATATCTTTGGCCCGTAGTGCAAAGATGTTTGTTGATGAATATCTTTGGCCCGTAGTGCAAAGATGGATTTGTTAGTATGATTATAAACAGGAACTGTGATTTGGTATAACCATGATCTTTGATGTTTCAGGTATGAAAAATTATCTTCGTCCTGGGTGCGAAGAAAAATTTAGAACACAATTATGATTATGAGTTATTCATATGATTGTGGAAAGGAATGTTGATTGATGTTACATGGATAAAACATTGTTGGTGGATTTTTAACATGGAGAAGATAATAGACTTTATAGTCTATTTGACTCTTCTAATGGATTGCTCGTTCCGCTGCAACTATGGTTGAAATTTTTATCATTTACCATATGTTCTAAATCTCTGATTTATTATTGATGAAGGCTATTGATAATTTAATTATCTTTAGTCATGATATTCTTTACTGAGCTAGTTGTGCTCACCCTTTTGCTTCACAATTCCTTTCAGGTAATAAGAGTGTAGCTGGGTCGAGCGGGGGGTAACAAGGGAATAGAACGGTGGTCATCATTTAGTAGTTATATTTGGTGAAGAAAATAGGGTGAGGCGAACCCAACGTTGGAAGGGTGTTTTGTCACTATCATACAAGATGTCTAATGACATACAACCTCGTGTCATCATAAGACAGGGTTGTGCTCATCCACTTGCTGAGTATATCTATGGGCACTACCTATATAATCTTGGTGTTTGTTTGAAGTATAATTCTCAATTAGAGACAGTGGAGATAATGATAAGTCAAGAGAAGACTCACCATTGGGAAGAATATGATAGTAATCTTCTCGTTTTTCTTTGGGGTCTATTGGGTCAACCAAGGATAATTCTGTGGCCATATGATATCTATCATAACCTAGACGCGTGGCCTCCCATGTACGAAGGTTTCCTTGAGCACTTCCCAAAGATTCTAATTTCTAAAACAGTTTTTGACTATACCTTTATGTAAGGTGTTATTGTGAGGTGATGTCCACGGTTGGAACATGAGTCACATTTGGTATATATTTGTATCCAAACTCACAGCATATGTGTTGTTGTATTTTGCACGACAATTGTTGTAATAAAGTTGTAGTTATTTTCTGTACCATGTATTTGACGACTCAGAATGGTTGGGTGGAATGGACCTATTTTGGGGTTGTCACAGGTGGTATCAGAGCTTAGGGATATGATCTCTGGCGGAGATCGGGAAATATAACTAGGAGGGAGAGATGAGTAAATCCTTCGCTAGTGTGTCCTACCTAAGCTTATTTGTTGGTCAGTCATAATATCGGGATATTATGTGATATGTTAATTTGTTAAATTAACCCTTGTTTTGAAGCTGTATTCTAGAATGATATCTGAAATACAGGAGATGAGCAATGGAGAAATTATGATGACAGGGAAGATGGAATCTGAAATGAAAGCAAGGTATTCTCAACTCTTTGAAATACCAGGTACGTAAATTTCGGGGACGAAATTTCATAAGGAGGGGAGATTGTAAGACCCCGAATTTTATGAAATAAAAGTATTCAATTTTTCTTATAATTACAATTCAGTAAATGGTTAAATTGATAAAAGTTAAAGTTATGGTGAAATATGAATTTTTTTTTCAAATCATAAGTGGTTATAAAATAATCATTGTTGTCGGGGAATATTCGTTTGGTCGTGGAATATTCTTTCTGTCGGGGAATATTCGTACGACGGCGCAGCTATTTGTGGGCCCATAACGAATAACTGTCGGGTGAAGAAAACGACAAATTTGAGTTTTTACAAATAACGGCGTAGTTGTTACCGTTAACACTGTTGGAATACCCGGTGGTTAAAATACAGTAATACGCGTTATTGCACAGTAGCACACGGTATTGCACAGTATTTTTGAAATTATTGATTCTTACGTAAGAAGGCACTACTCAATAATTGTTACAGTAATTACTGTTCAATATTTTATTTTATTGATTCAATAATTGCTACGTTGAAATTTTATATTATTGTTGTTCAATAATTGTTGCTGCACAGTATTTCCATTATCAGATCAATAATTCATATTATTTGAATAGTATTATTAGATAGCATTATTGGCAATGTCTAGAAAGTTCTGTCTAAGGAGAGGTTTGGTCATCTAATTGCGCGCCAGTAAGGAGAAATCCTTATTGGAAAGCCCCCTCTTTCCTGGGAACGGCCTGGTTGTCATAAATGTGATTCTGTAATATTATTTGTGAATAATTAATTATTGATTCATATGATAAGGAAAATATTTATTTTATGTGGATATAAATGAGGGATATATTTTTTGTGGTTAAAAATGAAGGAGTTAATGTTGAGGTTTTATCAGTATTTTTGTCGGAATGGAGGTATTAAAAATCAGGGTTTTTGAGATATTTTGCGGGGGTTAATAATTTTTAATCCGACCGTTGGATCGTGGTAATTTTTGGATATGTTATACATATATAAGTTGAGTATATGTCCACAATTTTGAACCGTTAAAAATGAACGTATGATTTATTATGAATTTTACGAGATGACTGGTTCAGAAATTGTTGAATTTTCGGAGTTTATCATTTTGTGGAAAATTCTAGAATTGGTGGGCCCCACTTGTGGTTGGTGAAGAAATGTGCTGAATTATATTTCAAATGTGGTGGGTGGGAATAGTAGCAGGTAAAGCCATCAGGTTGCAGGTCAAACCTACCAAAATTTTCCTATAAATAGAGGGCTAAGTTAGAATTGAAAATCACACCAGAAACATAAGCTTTCTCTCTTTCTCTCTCTATATTATGAAGCATATTTTGTGAGATTTAAGATACTTGGTGAGTTGCTATTCATCAGTGCAAGTTTCCTTCAGCATCATATCCGATATCCAGTCAGAAGTACTGCTCTTTTGAGGTAAGGGATAGTAAGGGATTTTAAGGGTTGTTATGATTTTCAGTTTCGTAATTTTTCTGATCTTCAAAAATTCTGGAAAAATTTGAAATGATATTTTGATGAGTTTTCTTGATTGTGTCCAAAAATGGTGATTTTTGGATGTATAGATTGAGAGTTATGAATTTTATGAGAAAAGACTATTTTAAAAGTAACGCTTATAATTCCTTGTGGTTAACTCCAAAATTGATGAAATTTTTATTGGGAGTACATGTATATGATAGAAGTATACTCTGTAAATTTCAGAATTTTTAGACAAAAGTACAATTTTTGATAAATGTCTAAATATTCGGCTATTTTGGCCATATGAAAAATAGTAAATGACTTTTAAAAATTCTGAGAAAAATATATGTTCACTATGGGACTATATTATGCTAAATCCCAGAAAAGAAATATTTTTGGAAACTGATTTGGTATTTTTCATGAAAATGGTCTAGTTATGAGTAAATGAATTAAATATGTTTTGTGAAAAAGAAAATTGGAAAATAGGATTTTATGGCTTGAGAATCCTATATGAGGTATATGCAGATTTTTGATGAGGGTTTTGGTTATTGATGATGAAATTGTAAGAGTTGGCATTTTATGATGATTAAATGCATTAATTAGTAAAGTGTAAACAATTAAAATAAATTGTTTATAAATTTAAGTAATGTTATTCTTTCAATATCATTATACCGAAATATTGGTATGAATTTTATTGTGGAATTTCTATCTTTTGTGTCGGGGTTACTATTCATGAGTTACTATTCACGATTACTATTCATGAGTTACGAATATTACTCTTGAGATTAAAAACTATATGTTGATCATATTATTTTTATCATCATATATAACATTTTTATAACCCTGATGTTGAAATTCTCTTTCACTGGAGTGTAAAGATGGGTAGATTATTGGTATGATCATGACTAGGGTTCTCTTTGGCCTGTAGTGCAAAGTTGAATTGTGACTGGTATGATCATGACCATTGAATTTATAATTGAATATCTTAAGCTTAAGTGCAAAGGTGAATTGATCAACATGGTTATAATTATTGTTTATATAAATTCTGAAATGATTATATATTTCTTTGAGATATGAATATATTTGGCCTGTAGTGCAAATATGAATTGTTGATGAATATCTTTGGCATGTAGTGCAAAGATGGCCTGTTGATGAATATCTTTGGCCTGTAGTGCAAAGATGAACTGTTGTTGAATATCTTTGGCCGTAGTGCAAAGATGGTTTGTTGATGAATATCTTTGGCCCGTAGTGCAAAGATGGATTGTTTTATAGTATGAATATAAAATAGGAATTGTGATTTGGTATAACCATGATCTTTGATGTTTCAGGTAAAGATATGAAATTATCTTCGTCCTGGATGAGAAGAGAAATTTAGAACACAATTATGATTATGAGTTATTCATATGATTGTGGACAGAATTGTTGATGATGTTACAGGGATAAAACATTGTTGATGGATTTTAACATGGAGAAGATAATAGACTTTATAGTCTATTTGACTCTTCTAATGGATTGCTCGTTCCGCTGCAACTATGGTTGAAATTTTTATCATTTACCATATGTTCTAAATCTCTGATTTATTATTGATGAAGGCTATTGATAATTTAATTATCTTTAGTCTGATATTCTTACTGAGTTTTTTGATTGTGTTAGTTGTGTCACCCTTTTGCTTCACAATTCCTTTCAGGTAATAAGAGTGTAGCTGGGTCGAGCGGGGTAACAAGGGAATAGAACGGTGGTCATCATTTAGTAGTTATATTTGGTGGAAAATAGGGTGAGGCGAACCCAACGTTGGAAGGGTGTTTTCACTATCATACAAGATGTCTAATGACATACAACCTCGTGTCATCATAGGACAGGATTGTGCTCATCCACTTGCTGAGTATATCTATGGGCACTACCTATATAATCTTGGTGTTTTTGTTTGAAGTATATTTCTCAATTAGAGACAGTGGAGATAATGATAAGTCAAGAGAAGACTCACCATTGGGAAGAATATGATAGTAATCTTCTCGTTTTTCTTTGGGGTCTATTGGGTCAACCAAGGATAATTCTGTGGCCATATGATATCTATCATAACCTAGACGCGTGGCCTCCCATGTACGAAGGTTTCCTTGAGCACTTCCCAAAGATTCTAATTTCTAAAACAGTTTTTGACTATACCTTTATGTAAGGTGTTATTGTGAGGTGATGTCCACGGTTGGAACATGAGTCACATTTGGTATATATTTGTATCCAAACTCACAGCATATGTGTTTGTATTTTTGCACGACAATTGTTGTAATAAAGTTGTAGTTGTTTTCTGTACCATGTATTTGACGACTCAGAATGGGTTGGGTGGAATGGACCTATTTTGGTTGTCACAGTGGTTATCAGAGCTTAGGGATATGATCTCTGGCGGAGGATCGGGGAATATAACAGGAGGGAGAGATGAGTAAATCCTTCTTTCGCTAGTGTGTCCCCTAAGCT
>CM029014.1:208850965-209039444 GCA_016801055.1 Panax notoginseng | reverse complement strand
ACAAGATCAATATACAATATGAATAGTCAAGAGTATCATCTTAGCACCAACAATAAATAATCTCAATTAAACCATTAAAAATCTCAATAGTATGGACATAATAGCTAGAAGAAACTTTTATTTGATGGAGTACTTTTCATTGTTGCAGTGTTGCTTTAAGAAGTAAAAAGTCCTAATTTTTATTAAAGGACAAAAGAAGAATCTATAAAACAATTAAAAAAAATCCTAAAGTAATTTGTGAAATTGTAAAATTAAAAAAACTAAAACTAAAATTTACCTAAATAAGAAATTTCTCAAAAGTCGAGTGCTATGTGGAAAGTAGTTTCGGAACGAGGTCAACGAGCTAAGTCATGTAAAGTAGTTGCACATTGTGATTGCTTATTTGCCTGATTGACTTATTAGAATTTGGAGACTTGGTCCACTTAGAGTTGCTCTGTTGCGATTGCGAATTTGGAGAATTAGAGACTTTAAGTTATTGGTGCTCTATCCTTTGTTGCTGAACAGATTAATTGAAGTACTAAGAGTCTAAGACTACTAGTGTAGTAGTGGGATTGGTTCATATTGTTGATTGAATTTAGACTTTAACTTTAGGAAGTCTAATACTACCTCGATTCCATAATATTAGTCATTTTAGTTTCATGCACATGAATTAAGAGAGTCATTTAATGCTATCTTTTAATAATTATAATTTATATGAAATTCCATAGTACCCCTTTATGAGAAGTTGAAAACTACTAATACAAGGGAGAAAATTTCTTGGAATAATGAGAGAAGTTATGGTGATATAAGAAAGTAAATAATTTGTTAGGAATCTAACTATAGATTAGAAGGTTGCTTTATTAAAGGGGAGATTGATTAGAACCCTCATTAGATTCCAAATGCATATGATTTGATGGTGAAACACTTAGAATATATTTGTATGCATAAGTTTTGTACAGTCCTTAACTGAGATATCTATGTACAAGGACTTAGAATAGTATGACCAAACTTATTAGGTTGATCTTTAATCTATAGAATCAGTTGTAAAAGCTACTCTGCATGTTAGCAGTATAGTTAACCGAGTAATCTACACGTGCTTGAAGAGAAATATGATTAATGTATATTTGTATAATTAGTAAGTTTTGTAAAGTCCTTTCAAATGAATTGATGTACAAGGACTTAGATTGGAAAGATCAAATAATGTCATGATGATCTTATTAAAATTAATCTGATGTATAGATGATAGGAAGTCGTTGATCGTAAAGCCCACACCGCCAACTCGTAGTATGGATATACTTTGCAGAGTTAATTTTGTTCGTAAAGCCTTAGGAGAATCGCAGAGATCACTTCATCGAATAAGACAAGGATTAGCTCGTAAGGTGATCAAATGATCTCAAAGCTGCAAGGCTATCACAGAGCTATAAAAAGAGTCAAAAAAGTTGTTACATATTGAACATCACCTAGAAAAAGTCACGGTCAGCTAATTATTAAGAGATCAGTGAATCCTAAAGTTAAGTAAGATTTTTTCAGTAAAAGCTGATCGTAGAATACTCCAAGTAGACGCTGAATGAAAGTAAATCATAAGATAACTCCAAAGTTGTTCAGTGAAGTTAATATCGTAAAGTCAGCCTCAGAATTATAAAACTTTATTTATAAAACTGACCATAGAGTTAAAGGAGATTATTAAGTTTATGTTGTGTCATGGATATAAGGTAAAGATCACATAAGAAGAAGCATATAATAGAAGAATATACTCTGATGATATCTGAGTATAGTTCTCACTAGAAGGAATCTATAAAGGTCATATTGCAAATTACATCTAAAGTATTAAGAGAATGAATAAGAGTCTGCACATCAAGTCCAAACATCATAAAACAATTAGAAAGCAGAACAGAAGCTAAAGTAATAGCAGCAATGATAATAAAGAGTACAAGTCTATACGATCGATCTCCATCACTCTACTATCAATAGACAGAAGAAAAGAAAGTTTAAAAGAAATCACCAGATCGTAGAGACAAGTCAGGTTTGACAAGAGGACTGACAAATGGAACGTTGTCAGAAGAAGATCCCAATGTATAAAATAACAATATCTCTGGGAGAAATCAAAGGAGTGTCCACTGACTAGTTGGCCGAAAGAGATTTGTCAAAAAAGTAAGTAAATTTGCTGATTGATGTGACAATTCCTAAGTCAGGAAGTACGCTGACACAATGCTCCAAAAGTCAGCATCAGAGATATTGAAGTATCTGAGCTTTAACTGTTCCAACGGATACTTCTCAACAGGAAGATTTCAATCAAACTATAAAAGGAAATATCATTTGAAATAAGAGAAGATGATGATGGGCAATTGAACAACAAATACAAGAAGAGGATCATTATAGAAAAGGAACACAGTGCTAAAAGATGAAAAACGTAGAGTTAGTATCACTTTCAGATTGAAGATGTGTTCAAAGTTGCCAAGTAAAAAAAGAGAAGGAGATTAATTGTAATCTCAACAGCACTTCATCAGACTACAAGAAGCTGATGAGCACTTGGAAAAGCTAGAGCCACAGAGCTAAAGACAAAGAGTAAAAACCATAGAGCTAAAGAGCCAGATCCAAAGAGCCAAGATAAAGGAGGATATGGCAGAATTAGAAGTCTAAATATGAAGAAGCCATGAAGTTGATGCTGGTAACGTGAAAGTGGTAGATCAGAAGATAAATCTCAAGAACCGCTCTACGTTTCACCAGGAACACTCAGAGCCAACCAGCTAAAGACGTAGAGCAGAAGTTTATGATCCAAAAAGTGTTCAAGGCTGCTAAGCACAAAATATGTAGAGCTTAATTGAATAGCTTATCAGTACATCAGCTATGATCATGAGTTGTTGCTGATAATCAGAAGAGTTCGAGCTTCAACAACAAAGTTCAGTAAGCACAAAGGAAATGATTAACAATATTGCTAAGTATTATAAGATGAAGAGTATACAAGCCTTCTTATCAGTACCTCCAACACACTTCTACAAACAAGAAGAAGGGTCAGAGGATCCTGGTCTAAGTGATCGAATTGGAGTCAGAGGATCTTAGTCTTAGTGACCGAATTACCGAGACTTAGTGACTCGAAGGAACCTTAATGGTTCAGTTACAAAATGGTCTGTTGGGCCTATTCCTTAGTGGATATCCTATCCGTTGAGTAGAAGAGTAGAACCTCCTGTGTCTTTTACTTTACGTTATTTACATTATGCAAACTATAACTGTCATATCTGGTATGTGTTTTCCTATCCATAGAATATCTCTTAGAACTGAGATTTCTTAGTAAATCTTCAAGGAGATTTTTTAAACTTATATTCTATTGTGCATAGATAACTTTGGTTAATTAATTATTTGGTAATACTCAAATAAGTAATAGATGAAGTTTTAAAGATGGAAAATGATATTTTCGCATAACTTTGGATATTTTCACATGAAAATCGTCGCTATAGATTTTATAGCAATGATTTGTACTGTCGTTATACATCTATAACAATAATTTTAATGTGAAAATATCAAAAAGTCATATGGAAACATCAATTTTCTTTAAAGATCTATTCAAACCCCCCTTCTAGATCTCTATTGTGCCTTTAGGAAATAACTAATTTATTCTCATAAAAAGGTCTAAGCCACAAATAAATTGGAACAAATTTTTTCTTCTAAAAAGTCAATTATTATGGAATGGAGGTAGTAGTTTTTTAAGTATAAAACATAACAATTTCATTTCACAACCTCCTCAAATAATTTTTTTAAAGTTGACCCCCTAAAATTTCAGTGGGGTCAGGTTCCCCTTCTGCCTTGGGCGTGGATCCGCCCCTGCCTCTAACTTAAAATATATGGTCATTATTAATTTTTTATTTTCAGACTCAAAATTTACATAAATTCATTTAAATCAAGTCAATATAATAATAAATTTTATAAATTATTAAATCATAACGTCTCGTTCACACTAGAAACATACAAAGATGGAAGACTAACTTCAGCTAGCAGGTTAGTTGTTTGTTATAGCGTTTATGATACATCCTTATCATAGAGTCTTATGATATTGTTAGCCTTTGATAGTTATTATCAGTGAGTCTACTATGTATTGTTAAAGTTTTCTGCTGAATTACAATTGTGTAATTTATTAATACATGAGATTTGTATGAATTATAGTTATATAGTTTATCAATACATGAGATTTGTATGAATTATAAGAGGCCCCGCTTATTACACATCTCTCTAAAAACTAATACTACCCACATAACGGAAAGTCAAAAAGTCGACGTAAGCATTTTCATTGTATTATTTTCCATTATCATTATCGATAAATTTGAAATATACATGAAATATATATAAATATACAAGAAACCCACAATTGATTAGTGTGGAGAAATCTCATTCATTTGAGTTCTAATTTGGTATCAGAGCTGGTATCTTTAGGCCTAATTAAATACCTTTTTATGGTTTTCATTCTTACCCAATTGTAGTCCACTTCTTACGATCAAAATTACTCATTTATTAAATAATACCCACTTCTCAATTGGCTCAAAAAAGTAGCATGTGGTTTACTAGGTCTCTTCAAGGCCATCGTGTCATTTATTCTTTAGGCTTGCTTATCTTGTGTGGGCCTCATAGTCTTCTGGTTCACTTGAAACTCTCAATATACCTGGTTACACACATGAGGGGAAGTATTGGAGTATATATGTTGCCTCACATCAAATATCTTGAGAAATTATGTCAAGTATATAATGACTAGGGCTAACTCTTCCATTGTCAATTGATTTTGAGTTAGAAAGCTTGATGTCTTTATATGCTAGACTTGGGCTCATAAAATCTAACATAAACTATCTAAATAATGCTACTTATTGTAAGATTTATTATTTTATAATTTTTAATGAATTATCTTAATTTTTAATTTAAAAATGAAATTTCTCAAATTAAATTTAAAAAGTAAAAATAAGTATTGATCTTATATTTTTTATAGACTAGATAGAAGGTATGATTTATAAGTTTCACAAGTAACCATAGAATAGAGGGGTTTGATTTATATGTTTCACAAGTAACTAAAACGTCTAAAAAGTTAATTTGATGATTTTGATCAAAAAAATTATCAAATTAGCAAGAAACCCACCGAAACAATTTATAAGTGACAATGTGACATTGAAAGTAAAAAGAATGAAAAGAATTGAATGAAGTGTACATGAGGATAAGAAAATGATTTAAGATGATACCAAATCCATGCTTTTTCTAGTAAATGTTTCCATCTACTAACACTACTAAATTGTCTGTGGCACATTTAGGCCAGAGAATATTTTTTTTGAATAATTTTGTAGTACATTATCATATATCATTAATGGGTCAAGCACCTATTTATTAGTTTCAATCGCTTTCTATGGTCTATCCATTAACAACTTAAATTAAGCATATGATTTGCTCAAAATGAATTATAATTTAACATTTTTATTAGATCATTTAATAGATCAAATTGATGATTAATTTGTACATAATGCGTATGATTTCTAAGGTACATTAACTAATTCATTATATCAATACCTTATATATAAAGGCATCACAACCGATCCTTTAAATTGCATAATTGGGTGAGTCAACTCACTCAATTTGAAATCAATTAGGAGTTAACTCGCTCAATTTAATCAGATCAATCGTTCGTTGCTCTTCCTCTTCTGTTTCCCTTCCTCTTCCGCTTTATTTATCGAGTTTGGTCTAATCTCAATTAAATGATCGTCTCTTCTTTTCTTCTTCTTCTCTTCCTCCTCCTCATCCAAAACCATCTTTTTTTATCTCATCCTTAATTAATTTCAATTGCTTTTCCTGTCATCCACTCACATCCCAAATCTCTTCTTCTCTATATCTGATTTATCCTAAACTTCTTTTGTAGGACAAATGAATATGAAGTTGATTTTGGGGCTTTTTAGGTGGAGCAAATTGAGAGATTGTAAACTGTAGAGTTTGGGGATCGATCAATTTTTGTTGCTGATGACAACGACGTTAAGGTACCATCTCCAGTAGAACTACCAAGAGGACAGAGCGGTGGCTGCTCAAAGGAACAAACTACAGCAACAAAGCACAATAAAATGTATTTCCAAGTGAAGCAAAACTTGGAAAAGCCAAGGTAATATCCCTGAACATAATAGAGAAAGTAAAATCTTATTTGGTGTATTATTAATGATTTAAGAGTTCTTGGAGAGGCCAACTCAGCTGTTAACTGAAGTTAGAAGTCGAGGTACAGATCTGCAAGAGATCATACATATTACAAACATGGTGATTTTAATTTTTAAGTGTACTCAGATGTTTTCTTAATTTTTAAATGAACTGTTCCATTTACAGTCAATAAATCATCATGTCTTCTACATCAGATCTGCGACGCCCCCAAATTCAGGTACTTGAAACTCGAATTTAGTGCTTAACGATACCATTTCTTTGAGCGGAATAATAATATATAATATCATAAATATCAAACTTAATGTACATATCAGAGTTGTCTAAATCCTAGGTACGCGACCTTTAAAACATTTCATTACATGATAGATAATAAAATCATCATCTTATTTAAGTCTAGCTTTTACATAAGATATCATAAAGTTTATTCTGCTAGCTTTACTTTCCCCTTGTTCTTGGCAGAACCTTCTGGTTGATCATACAAAACTGAAAACATTTAAATTAAGCAAGAATGAGCATTTGAGTGCCCAGCAAGTAATAGCAAATAATAAACATTACCTGAAAGGATTAAATGTTTTCTCTGAATGACACTTCTACAACGAAGCAATGGTTGTGAAGTAAACTGAAGCAACACTAAACAACGTCACAATTCTATATCAAATTTTTGAAACTACGTACTGACTATAACTGGAGATCAGTCGATAGACTATGAACATTGTTTTCAATTTTCGATAAGGTTTAATAGAACTTCATCTACAAACCGTCATAACTTACAAGCACGGGGGGTGATCAGCCGTTATGCCCTGTATTGATCAATACTACATACCAGAATGATATTCTCGTTCATCATATTCGCCTTAGGCGCACAAAAGTTTTCCCATGTTCGGGATGTTCATACTTAGTCGGGAATCTGAACCAAAACAATTTGGTTGGATATCAATAAGATTCTATCATATTCAATAATATTTTTAAATCCGTGTCTAGCCGAGTCAAATAGCTTAGACGACTTTTATTTAAAGTATACATACTAGAAATCAACAAGTATGTATCAACACGTACAATAATTATCCAAGTGAGGACACTTGTATAACCATACTTAGAAGTTAACGTACAGAATATATATATATATATATATATATATATATTATATATATATATATCAGAATCTTACAGTAATACAGTACTGATAAACAATGAACGAATAAAGTTCAAGAACTTGCACAATGTAAAGGATAATTCAAGGAACTTGCTCAATATAAATTTGAGTAAGTTTAGGGAACTTGCATGAATACTATGATTAGTAATAATAAAGTTTAACAGCCCGTATAACCAGAATATAATTCAATAACTTACTTATGTAGGTTTATTGCATAAATAGATATAAAGAGTAAAGATACTTGCATTCAAAGAGATAAGCTTACAATATTCGTTGAATAAAGTAAAGCAAGGATTTAGGATACTTGCATAATGAAAAAGGATCTTGCCTCAAGCGCAGTTTACCAAAGTAAAGCTTAATATAGAGCCAATGCACTATGATATCCTATTCATGTACATTAGTTATATAAGTTCAACATGTACACCTATTTGCTTAATTTACTATCATACACAAGTAAAAATTATCAATGCTAACATATAGCTGCTAGTCTTCTAGTCGCATAATCTTATACGTATGTCATCACATAAAAATTAGTTTATAATATATCTTGTCATAGTTGAAATCACAATTTGACTTTAAAGTGGTAAACACTTATTCATCATAGGATCCTATCAACAACATGCTTATTAACACATGAATACTACACTGGACGTGAATTACAGTTTAGAGCAACAACTTAGGCATTTATGAAACCACATAACAACAACAAAAATCTGATCCTACTGTAGTGTGGCGCGGCCGCGCCTGATTTGTACTAAGGAGACGCGCGGCCGCGCGCCTCCTAGTTCAAACCAGGACGTGGCTGCTCCTGTAGAAAACCAGTGAACACATGCCTTGCACAAATACGAATAATCATGCAAAACACACATATTAGCATGTGGATAACTAAGTTTGACCTTATATCCTAACATTAACATATGTGATCATCTATTTTTATTTAATTAAGACTTTAAATGTTTAAATTCATAATTTCCTACGTTTAGTCGTTAAACACATGCTATGTAATCCATAGGTTTCTACTACATATGCTTGCATTAGTTAAGTCATGTATGTCAAGTGCTAGAATACTCGTAATATAGTTATTGACAAAACTAGTTTCCAAAGTTTCTTGTGAAAATCTCATGTTAAGCTACCAAGTATGCAAATTCACTTCATTTACTATACATCATATGCTCTCATATACAAATTAGAATATATAAGCATGCTTACAAGTTCCCATATAGTTTATCAAGTTTGTATTTGAAACTTAAAGTCTCCCTTAGTAAAACTTACTTAAGCATGCAAGATAAGTTCACGTATTCCATAACATGCTTCCTTAACCACATAATAGGTCACATAGGTATGTTTTGAAGTTCAAAACTTAGTTTATGCATAGTTCATGTACACATAGCTAATATAGTCTTTTACTTGCACTTTTTCGTTTAATTCATGCTCGACTACATCATACCCTCACCAACAAGGTAACTAACATATTGGTCACATTTTAATGTATATCAGAACTTGATACGTTGGCACATAAAGTCAGGACATGTTTTTGAAAAAGGTTTATTAAAACTAGTTTTTAACTCTTTAAGTCCTCTTTGAATAATCAAACTAAAATCAACTAACTTGGCTTACTATATGCATAGAAATCTCAGTCCATCTGTGCAGGTTATTTATAAGCATGAACTAATTAACATAGCATACTGAGACCAAGACAGAATCACAAAAATTAGTACACAAGACTGGCAGCCAGCGCGGCCGCGCGGTCATGTACTATAGAAGTGGCGCGGCCGTGCCACTTCGATCAGAACAAAAAATAAGGACTCTGTTTCTGCAGAGTTCCAACATAACCAACATCAAACCTGTAACCATATCATCTACACTGATCCTAAACATGTATACAAGCTCAGATAAAACAATGGCATGCTATTTCGCTTTGATTGATAGAGAATTTCAAGAAATTTCAAGAATTTGACAACACCCAATTCAAAAACATAAGTTAGGATTTATACCTCTTTAAATCTTAGTTTGCTTAATTACTTCTTTCTGAGATTGTTAGATTCTTCCTTGAGTAACAGACACTCACTCTCCACTTATCAGTGTTGCAACAGACCAAAAATAAAAGCAACATAACTTTGTGAATTGGACTGCTATTTATGGAAGAAGCTTGGACTGGACATTAATTTAGAACCCATGGTTTTATGGAAGGGAATAAAGGTTATTAAGGAGTTGATCAACCACTCCTTTACCAACCATTTCCTAGCAAATAATCACCTATGATTTAGTAGCTTGAAGGTTACGTAATATAGAGTTAGGTTACTGTTCATTGTATTAGTAAGGTCACTCATTTTGGGACAAAAGAAAAATCTCAGCAACTTGATCAACTAAGGCTTGGTTTGGTTCTTTTAATTCCCATAATGTAATATTAAGGTACAATAGTTACCACATTAGGAATTTAAAGATAAGTTTTATACTTACATCATATAATCCATGTACATTTTATCACACCGATATACTTTATTCAGATGTTATCACATTACATTGCCTTTTTTATTAGAATAATAGTTTACAATATGCTCATGGTATATTACTTTAATATATACCCACATACCTATTGTCACATACACCTTTCATGATGTATTCATATAGTTTCAATAAACCTTAATATATGGTTACTATATATAGTATAGCCACATTGCACTTTACACTTTATATTATGCATATAGGTAGCTACTATATATATATACATTTAACTATCACATGCTTGCATATAACAACTAATAAATTATTTATCTTACCAATTAATTAATAATAATATTAACTAATCCCTTCCTTATTAATCAATGACATTACTAATCTTTATAATAATTAAGAATCTTGTTATATTTATAAACATGTTGCTCATTGCTATTATATCTCTTACAATAATACTAGTCACATACTAGTAATCACCATTAATATTTAACCGATATTCTTTAATAACAAATAACAATTGATATAGATTAATTGTTCGCTTAACAGTTCTTTAGATAATTAATGAAATCATTAATATTTCCCGTCACCGTCCCACACATGGCTTTCAACGAGTTCATCACAAATTCTATATATTCTCAAATATTCAATTATTCAATATAATTGAGTTAACTCATCTTGTAACACAAAATTATTTATATTCAAATAAATATTCATTTCTATTAATATATTCATTTAATAAGTCGTGGAAATTCTCGGGTATTACATCACTTATCATATTAATCCTAATAATCATATCATATATACAATGATCGTATTTTCAAAATAATTAATAAATATTTTTATTACAAAATTAATTTATTATAAGAGTATAATCTATAATGATCAATAATTCTTAAAAAGAATTTCTTTACAATTATTCATGTAATAAATAAATTTTATTTATCACATAAATACATATACTTTTCTTTGCACATATTCCTACCTTTATATAAAAAAAATTTAAATGCAAAATTTATTATTTAATTATATTAAAAATATTGAGTTATTACATCCACCCTCCCTTATAAGGATTCCGTCCCTGGAATCACTGCTTAAAAAAACTTATAGACACTAGGGCAAATAGCATACACAGACATTTCAAGTAGATCTCGATCAGATTCAATCGAACTGATCTTTAACTATTCAACATAAAACTTGTCTATCTGATCATACGAAAATTTGATTTCTAACAGAACTCAAATTTCTCCTTCAAAATTTCTTTATAACATAATAAAAAAAAAACCATATCTAAGAAAATAAAATTTATTCGAATAATACCTGAAGTTCCATCCCGGCTGCTACGGTGTCCTAAACCGTCATGTTGAAGACTCTTGCGGTTGATTTTGTTGAAGTTGGTCCCGTTATCGGCAGTGTTCCGCTACCTTTCCCCGCATTCACGCTTCCTGCATCCATTTTGGACAGTCATTTACCTTATGTTCCGTTGATCCACACATAAAACACCCATTATTCATCCTAAGATTGGGACAGTTAGGAGAGATATGCCCCTCCTGCCCACACTTAAAGCACACGAACTTACCACTAAGATACTCACTTGAATGATTCTTCCAACAATTCTTACACTGCACAGCCTGCTTCCTCACACCTTCTTGTTTGACTTGGACATTTTCAAAATTGTTCCACTTTCTTTTTCCATTCCCACTACCACTACCTGTTTCTACCTTCCCAGCTCCCTCAACCTTACCCTTGTTCTTTTTCTCCTTATTGTTAAGGCTCATGGCTTCACTTCCCCCTTCGGCTATGATAGCCTTCTCCAAAAATGCTGCAAAAGTATTTATCTGTAATACCGCCACCTTATTGTAGAGCCAGGATTTTAATCTCAGCTCGAACCTCCTTACCTTCCTTGCCTCCGTATCTACTTGATGCGGAGTAAACCTAGCTAATTCGTTAAACTTTATGGCATACTCCGCAACTGTCGTGTTCTCCTGCTTCAGCTCCAAAAACTTCACCTCCATCCTAGCCTGCACACTGGACGAGAAATAGTTCTCAAAGAATAGCGTTTTAAACCTTGTCCATGCTATCACTCCTTCTCTTGCCCTAGCTTGATTTTCCTCCCACCAGAAATTCGCCTCTCCTTTCATTACATAGGTGGAAAAAGTTGTCTTTTGCCCCTCAGCTACCCTAGCGACTACAAACTCTTTTTCTATTTCCTTAACCCAAGTTTGAGCTTCTATCGGGTCAGTAGTACCTCTAAATTCTGGCGGTCCTACATCCTTAAAATCTTTGAAGTTCGCAAATCGATTGTCTGGTTGATTTTCCACTGCTGGCATTCCATTCTGCATGGCTTGAGCTATCATGTTTGTGAAATTCTGCATTAAGTCTGGTTGTTGTCCTCCAACACTGTTAACAGATTCTTCTGCTCTTTGGTATCATAATCTATATTTTACATTCTTAACATTATCGTATAAGTTTAATATTTTAAACTTGTTTCATTAATCAAACATAGATTCATATTCATTCAACTATTTCATAGTACATAACATAGCACATACTGCTTTAAACACCCGATATCCCTTGGTGACCACAAAAGTCGGGAATCGCTGCTTTAACTTATAAAAAAGTTGGAAATATTACATTACGCATACATACTTGTCATAGAACACATATATTCAAATAATACTTATACTACTTATTCACTACGCCTTTTCTTGATCCTGGACAACCTTTCACTCGATGACCTTCTATTCCACAAATAAAACATGCACCTAGCTTAAAGTCGGGACAATGATGAGAGATATGTCCCTCATGTCTGCAAATGTAACATATCTTCTTCCCCTTCCTGTATACGCCTTCATGTTTCTTGTCATAGTTTGTACACTTTTCTATTTTTTTAGCGCCCTCTTGGTTATTATCAGAATTTCCTATTTCGCAGTCTTTTATCTTTCTTTTCCCTTTCTTGCTCGGAGCTGCACACGATATGTTACTTTTGGCTCCCATCTGATCAATTTGGATTTTAAGCTTATCTTATTCTTCAATCGTTTCGATTAATGCCTTTCGTAATTGACTATTTAAAAGCTTTTCTATTTTCCACAACCTTTCCAGAGAAGAAACCTTGTTCCTCAGATTATGCACTTCAGTTGATGCTTGATCAGCTCCAACTTCGGTGTCCGAATTACTATCTGTTAGTTCCACCATTTCTGGGTCCGGTACTATATTTTCCAAAATGATCACCTCATCAAGGTTATCTTCAACGTGAGCTTCTATTTCAGCTATTGACTTTGATATTGGCTCGGTTATGGAGATTGACTCCTTCTTTACGATCTAAGGGTATCCTAATCCTTTTCCTCCTAACATCTACACAAAATTATCTAGATTAGTATATATTATATAAACACATCAAGTAATAGTTTTATATAGGTTATTTTTATTTTGTTTTACGATGAATTTATTCAATTCATCAACTTTAAAACTCTATACGAGTTATTCGTATTTTCAACGTTTCCCTCTGCCCTAAGGTTATAGCATAAGGTCTATCTCACCTATGGTTTCTAACCCTAAAGCTTTGATACCAACCTGTGACGCCCCCAAATTCAGGTGCTTGAAACCCAAATTCAGTGCTTCACGATACCATTTCTTTGAGCGAAATAATAATAATAATATCAAACTTAATTTAAATATCAGAGTTATCTAATTCCCAGGTACGCGACCTTTAAAACATTTCATTACATGATAGATAATAAATATCATCATCTTATTTAAGTCTAGCTTTTACATAAGATATCATAAAGTTTATTCTGCTAGCTTTCCTTTCCCCTTGTTCTTGGCAGAACCTTCTGGTTGATCATACCTAACTGAAAACATTTAAATTAAGCAAGAATGAGTATTTGAGTGTCTAGCAAGTAATAGCAAACAATAAATATTACCTGAAAGGATTAAATGTTTTCTCTGAATGACACTTCTACAACGCAGCAATGGTTGTGAAGTAAACTGAAGCAACAATAAACAATGTCACAATTCTGTATCAAAATTTTGAAACTACGTACTGACTATAACTGAAGATCAGTCGAGAGACTATGAACATTATTTTCAAATTTCGATAAGGTTTAATAGAACTTCATCTGTAAACCGTCATAACTTACAGGCACGGGGGGTGATCAGCCCGTTATGCCCTGTATTGATCAATACTACATACCAGAACGATATTCTCATTCATCATATCTGCCTTAGGTGCACAAAAGTTTTTCCATGTTCGGGATGTTCATACTTAGTCGGGAATCCGAACCAAAATAATTTGGTTGGATATCAATAAGATTCTATCATATTCAATAATATTTTTAAATCCGTGTCTAGCCGAGTCAAATAGCTTTGACGACTTTTATTTAAAGTATACATACTGGAAATCAAAAAGTATGTATCAACAAGTACAATAATTATTCAAGTGAGGAAACTCGTATAACCATACTTAGAAGTTAACGTACAGAATATATATATATATATATATATATATATATATATATATATATATATATCAGAATCTTACAGTAATACAGTACTGATAAACAATGAACGAATAAAGTTCGAGAACTTGCACAATGTAAAGGATAATTCAAGGAACTTGCTCAATATAAATTTGAGTAAGTGTAGGGAACTTGCATGAATACTATGATTAGTAACAATAAAGTTTAAAAGCCCGTATAACCAGAATATAATTCAATAACTTACTTATGTAGGTTTATTGCATAAATAGATATAAAGAGTAAAGATACTTGCATTCAAAGAGATAAGCTTATAATATTTGTTGAATAAAGTAAACCAAGGATTTAGGATACTTGCACAATGAAAAAGGATAGTTTAGATACTTGCCTCAAGAGTAGTTTACCAAAGTAAAGCTTAATATCAAGCCAATGCACTATGATATCCTATTCATGTATAATCACATAAGTTATACAAGTTCAATATGTACACCTATTTTCTTAATTTACTATCATACACGAGTGAAATTTATCAATGCTAACATATAGCTGCTAGTCTTCTAGTCGCATAATCTTATACGTATGTCACATGAAAATTAGTTTATAATATAGCATGTCATAGTTGAAATCACAATTTGACTTTAAAGTGGTAAACACTTATTCATCATAGGATCCTATCAACAACATGCTTATTAACACATGAATATTACACTGGACATGAATTACAGATTAGAGTAACATCTTAGGCATTTATGAAACCACATAACAACTACAGAAATCTGATCCTACTGCAGTGTGGAGCGGTCGCGCCTGATTTGTACTAAGGAGACATGCGGCCGGTCGGCTCCTAGTTCAAACCAGGATATGGCAGCTCCTGTAGAAAACCAGTGAACACATGCCTTGTACAAATACGAATAATCATACAAAACACACATGTTAGCATGTGGATAACTAAGTTTGACCTTATATCCTAACATTAACATATGTGATCATCTATTTTTATTTAATAAAGACTTTAAGTGTTTAAATTCATAATTTTCCTACGTTTAGTCGTTGAACACATGCTATGTGGTCCATAGGTTTCTACTACATATGCTTGCATTAGTTAAGTCATGTATGTTAAGTACTAGAATACTCGTAATATAGTTATTGACAAAACTAGTTTCCAAGGTTTCTTGTGAAAATCTCATGTTAAGCTACCAAGTATGCAAATTCACTTCATTTACTATACATCATACGCTCTCATTTACATATTAGAATATATAAGCATGCTTACAAGTTCCCATATAATTTATCAAGTTTGTATTTGAAACTTAAAGTCTCCTTTAGTAAAACTTACTTAAGCATGCAAGATAAGTTCACATATTCCATAACATGCTTCCTTAACCACATAATAGGTCACATAGGTATGTTTTGAAGTTCAAAACTTAGTTTATGCATAGTTCATGTACACATAGCTAATATAGTCTTTTACTTGCACTTTTTCGTTTAATTCATGCTCGACTACATCATACCCTCACCAACAAGCTAACTAACATATTGGTCACATTTTAATGTATATCAGAACTTGATACGTTGGCACATAAAGTCGGGACATGTTTTTGAAAAAGGTTTATCAAAACTAGTTTTCAACTCTTTAAGTCCTCTTTGAATAATCAAACTAAAATCAACTAACATGGCTTACTATATGCATAGAAATCTCAGTCCATATGTGCAGGTTATTTATATGCATGAACTAATTAACATAGCATACTCAGACCAAGTTAGAATCACAAAAATCAGTACACAAGACTGGCAGCCAACGCGACCGCGTGGTCATGTACTATAGAAGTGGTGCGGCCGTGCCACTTCGATGAAAACGAAAAATAAGGACTCTGTTTCTGCAGAGTTCCAACATAACCAACATCAAACCTGTAACCATATCATCTACACTGATCCTAAACATGTATACAAGCTCAGATAAAACAATGGCATGCTATTTCGCTTTGATTGATAGAGAATTTCAAGAAATTTCAAGAATTTGACAACACCCAATTCAAAAACATAAGTTAGGATTTATACCTCTTTGAATCTTAGTTTGCTTAATTACTTCTTTCTGAGATTGTTAGATTCTTCCTTGAGTAACAGACACTCACTCTCCACTTATCAGTGTTGCAACAGACCAAAAATAAAAGCAACGTAACTTTGTGAATTGGACTGCTATTTATGGAAGAAGCTTGGACTGGACATTAATTTAGAACCCATGGTGTTATGGAAGGGAACAAAGGTTATTAAGGAGTTGATCAACCACTCCTTTACCAGCCATTTCCTAGCAAATGATCACCTATGATTTAGCAGCTTGAAGGTTACGTAATATAGAGTTAGGTTACTGTTCATTGTACTAGTAAGGTCACTCATTTTGGGACAAAGGAAAAATCTCAGCAACTTGATCAACTAAGGCTTGGTTTGGTTCTTTTAATTCCCATAATGTAATATTAAGGTACAATAGTTACCATATTAGGAATTTAAAGATAAGTTTTATACTTACATCATATAATCTATGTACATTTTATCACACCGATATACTTTATTCAGATGTTATCTGTAAGACCCCAATTTTTATAAATAAAGATGAATTTTCTATAAATATCATTTTTGAATATTATGGAGTTAATTTGATATAATGTTATAGTTGTGGGTAATATTTATAAATTTTGCAAAGTAAGCAAGTTGTTATAAAATATTCGTTTGGTCGGAGAATATTCTTTTTGTCGGGAAATATTCGTACGACGGCACAATCATTGGTGGACCCCACAACGAAATTATTGTCGGATTGAGAAAACGACAGAATTATCTTTCTATAAAAATAACGGCTGAGGTGTTACCGTTAAAACCGTTAAAACTGTTGAACTACTCGGTAGTAAAAGTACAGTAATACGCGTGGTTGCATAGTAGCACACGGTATTGATTATTGATGCTTACGTGAGAAGTCACTCAGCTATACTCAATTATTGCTACAGTAATTGCTGCATCATATCTCTTAAATTATTGTCATAGTATCATCTGTATAATATGTTATATTATTGAGACGTTGTGGTAAGTTTGGTTATTTTATGGGGGGCCATATGTCATCATCTAAGAGTCTCTTCGTCAATAGTAATTACCGTCGTCAATAGTAATTACCGTCGTCAATAGTATTTACCTTGGTCAATAGTAATTACCTTCGTCAATAGTATTTACCTTGGTCAATAGTAATTACCTTCGTCAATAGTATTTACCTTGGTCAATAGTAATTACTTTCGTCAATAGTAGTTGTCCCTTCAATATTACCAAGAGTCATTTGACCCTTCGTTAAGACCAAGAGTCATTTGACCCTTCGTTAAGACCAAGAGCCACCCTCAGTTTTTCTATAAATAGAGGCCTAGGGCTTCATTATTTTTCACGAATTCATTCAAGCTATAGAGAGAGAAAGTATAGAGAGAATAAGAGAGAGAGAGACTAAAAGTATTCTGCTACATCACTTTTCCAATATCCAGTTCTTTTAAGGTAGGGAATATTATTTCTTTTATATTCATGAAGAGAACTTCTGTTATTCCATTTGTTATTATTCTGTTGGAATAACCAGTATACGCGGTCTACCCTATACTTGGTGACATTCTTCTATTATTCTGTTGGAACATCCTGTCTGTGTGTTTTACACCGGACCTGGTTCCGTTTATTATTCTGTTGGAACATCCTGTCTGTGTGTTTTACACCGGACCTGGTTCCGTTTTATTATTATTCTGTTGGAATATCCTGTCTGTGTGTTTTACACCGGACCTGGTTCCATTATTTATTATTCTGTCGGAATATCCTGTCTGTGCGTTTACGCCGGACCTGGTTCCATTATTTATTATTCTGTTGGAATAACCTGTCTGTGCGGTCTATCGCATGCATGGTGATTTCTTTTGTTATTCCATTCTTTATTATACTCAGTTGGTTAAGTTTTGACTTCTATACTCCATGAAATTTGTGGAATATCCTTGATAGTTGCGTTTCATCCAGTATCTTTTCAAGAAAATATTCTTCTAAGCATTCTTGAATTTTACTCCACAATGCAGTATCATGTTGACAATTTGGACGTTGTTAATTCCTGGATAAATTAATTCTTGAACTTGTTTTATTGAATTCTTATATCATTGTCATCATCCTCATGTTTATAAAATGTTGAAAGTCATCTGTGGCCTGTAGTGCATAGATGGACTTGGTATGATTATGACCAGGGATTATTCGGTATAATCATGACCGTAATGTTACAAATGATGTGGTAAAAGTCCTCATTGGCCCGTAGTGCATTGATGGACAGTTGTTGGCATGATCATGACCATTAATGAATACACGAATATCCTTGGCCGTAGTGCAGGGGTGATTCGATGATGTGGATTATTTTATTAAGCTGAGTCTCAGCGATCACAGTGTTGAAAAACCTTTTAAATCATAAAAGATAGTAGAGTTTATTTTCTACTTGACTCTTTTAATGGATTGCTTGTTCCGCTGCAGTTAAACTTGATGTCTATTATATTTTATCAGTTTAACATTGTTGAAGGCTAATGATAATTTATTCTGCATTATCTTAGTCATAATATTTCTTACTGGGCTAGTTGAGCTCACCCTTTCTTTCACTGTTCTCTTCAGGAAATGAGAACGTAGCTGGGACAAGTCGGGGTACGGAGTGATGGTCCGAATGATAGTATTAGTTAGTAGTCCTCACTATTCTATGTAATGGTGTGTTAATAAATGTAATGAGGACTCCTTTTGAGTATGAATACTCTCTAGAAGATAATATTTGTATTCAAACTCACAGTTTATGTTTTGTCGTATTGTACACGACAGTTGTATTATTAAGTTGTATTTGTATTCTGTACTATGTATCTGACGACCCAAGATGGGTGATGTATACCTAATTTTGGGGGCGTCACAGTTGGTATCAGAGCTTAGGGATATGATCCCTGGCTAAGATGTGAGAATAGAACTAGGAGGGGAGAGACGGGGAATTCCTTCGCTAGTATGACATACCTAAGTTTATTTGCATGGTATTTAATTGGTCGGTCATAATATAAGGATAATATATGACATATCAATTAATTTTTATTTTGTGGCAGTATCTGAAAATGGCATCTGAGAATGTTGAGAATAGCAATGGAGCACAGACGACTGTTGATTCACCACATATCAATAATCAGGATAATGTGCATCAGGAAGGTGTCAATCCTCATGCAAACAACAACACTGACCAAATGATGAATGATCAAATGTTCAGAGGCTTTATGCAATTCATGCAACAACAGGTGAAAGCGGCTCCTGTCCACAACGTAGGTGGAAATACTGGAAACTCTCTGGCGGTCACCGCTAAACAGTTTAAGGAGCTGGGACCACCGGAGTTTAAGGGAGAACCCAAACCACTTGTAGCTGAAACATGGATAAAGCAGATCACCAAGATATTTGATGTCTTGGGTTGCTCCGAGGAGCAAAAGGTTCCCTTTGCCGCCTTTATGTTGCGAGGAGAGGCAGATTACTGGTGGGAATCGATAAAGCGTACTCAACCTGCCGCACTGAAGATGTCTTGGGAGAAGTTTCAAGAGCTGTTTAACGACAAATACTTTCCCGAGAGTATTCGTCACATGAAGGAGGTGGAGTTCATCAAATTGGAGCAGAATAATATGACCGTGTCGCAGTACGAGGCAAAATTTGCGGAGTTATCCCGGTTTGCGTCCCACCTGGTGGATAATGAAGAAAGAATGACGCGGATGTTTTTAAGAGGTTTGAAGCCGGAGATACGTCAACATCTTGTTTCTCATAAACTGTGTTTGTATTCAGATGTTGTAAATAGGGCTCAGTTGGTGGAGCGCGATAACGAGACAACGCAACCAAAAGAGAGCAGCCGGCAAAATGATAATACCAGTGAGAGCAGTCATCGAAGCGGTGACAACAAGCGTGGAGGGAATCAACAGGCCAGAAATGGTAACCACTTCGGTGGTAATCAGGGCCAAAACAATAAGAATGGACATTTCAAGAAGAGGAGATTCAACAATGATGGAAAGACGTCAGCACCAGCACCTGTCGTTAAGGAAGGAGAACGACCACCTATCATATGTTTCAAATGCGGAGGGGAGGGGCACATCAGTCCAAACTGCGCGATGCCGTCCAAAGCATGTTATAATTGTGGAAGAGAAGGTCATTTAGCCCGATTTTGTCGTTTACCGAAGACAAATTCAGCTAGGATGGAGGCACCAAAAGCCGTCCCAGAAAAGTCAAAACCGGTTGTGCAAGGGAGAGCGTTTGTTGTGAACTCCCAGAGAGCAAGGAACCCGAATGAGGTCATCACGGGTAAGCTTATTATAAACTCTAAAGAAGTTTATACTTTATTTGATACCGGTTCAACCCATTCTTTTATTTCTCCTACTTGCGCTCATCGATTAAATTTGATTCCGGAGAAATTAGACTTTGACTTATCTGTTGAAACTCCGTTGGGAGAAACCTTCATTACCTCCACTGTTTATAAGTCTTGTTTGGTTCAAGTTGGTACCCACACATTACCTATCGATCTGATTTCATTAAAAATACTTGCATTTGACGTGATTCTAGGGATTGATTGGTTAACTACTCATTATGCAAAAATTGATTGTTTTCGTAAGGTTGTTAGTTTTCATATTCCTAATCGACCTATTATGCGAATTCAAGCAACCAAACCATTAAAATCAATCGCTGTCATCTCAAGCCATAAAACTATTCGTTTATTGAAAAACGGATGTCAAGCTTTCTTAGCTCATGTCACAGATCTAAACAAAAATACGTCAGTTTTGAATGATATTTCTATTGTTAATAAATTCCCTGACGTATTCCCTGAAGAACTTCCTGGCCTACCCCCAGAGCGTGAAATTGAATTTTGTATCGATCTTGAACCCGGTACAAAACCCATTTCCAAAGCCCCATATCGAATGGCTCCTATTGAACTTCAGGAGTTAAAGATCCAACTGCAGGAATTGTTAGACATTGGCTTTATTCGTCCTAGTACTTCTCCTTGGGGAGCTCCTGTTCTATTCGTGAAGAAGAAAGATGGAAGTATGCGACTTTGTATTGATTATCGGGAGTTGAATCATGTCACCATCAAAAACAGGTACCCATTGCCACGTATTGATGACCTGTTTGACCAGTTGCAAGGAGCACAATTCTTTTCAAAGATCGATCTTCGTTCTGGATATCATCAGCTGAAGGTTAGAACTGAGGATATTCCAAAGACGGCTTTTAGAACTCGGTACGGGCATTATGAATTCTTAGTTATGTCTTTTGGATTGACTAATGCTCCTGCTGCCTTCATGGATATGATGAACAGGGTATTCAAGGAATATTTGGATCACTTTGTGGTCGTCTTTATCGATGACATCCTTGTTTATTCCAAAAGCCGTGAAGATCATGAGCAACACTTGAGGCTGGTACTCCAAAAGCTTCGTGAATACAAGCTTTATGCCAAGTTGAAGAAATGCGAGTTCTGGCTGGAGGAGGTAGCATTCCTTGGGCACGTAGTATCAAGTCGTGGAATATCGGTTGACCCGGCAAAGATTGAAGCTATTCAAAGCTGGGAGCAACCTAAATCAGTGACCGAGGTACGTAGCTTTCTTGGTTTAGCTGGTTATTATCGGAGATTCGTGGAAGGATTTTCTCGAATCGCTACTCCATTAACTCAGCTGACTCGGAAAGATACAAAGTTTGGTTGGAGCGAAGAATGTGAGCAGAGTTTTCAAGAACTCAAGAGGAGACTCATTTCAGCACCTGTTCTAACAATACCATCTGGCTCGGAGGGATTTGTCATCTACAGTGATGCTTCGAGCAAAGGGTTGGGATGCGTTCTCATGCAACATGGAAAAGTCATAGCCTATGCATCAAGACAACTCAAGGAATATGAGAGGAATTATCCTACTCATGATCTAGAGTTGGCAGCTGTTGTCTTTGCACTTAAAATTTGGAGGCATTACTTGTATGGGGAGAAGGTGGAGATCTTTACGGATCATAAAAGCCTCAAATATTTCTTCACTCAAAAGGAACTCAACATGCGACAACGACGTTGGCTTGAACTGTTGAAAGATTATGATCATACCATTCAATACCATCCTGGAAAAGCGAACGTGGTAGCTGACGCATTGAGTAGAAGATCATATGCGGGTACAAGTGCAATATTAACAACGCAAAGCCCATTTTGTGTGACTTGCAAAGGATGGAGATAGAGTTGAAGACTCCAGGGACCCATGTGATGATGGCGAATATACGAGTAGAACCGACTTTAATCGATAAAGTTAAAGCTGCTCAAGCTACAGACCTGGAGCTGATGCGTATGAGGAAGAAAGTGCAAGAAGGTTCTATGCCGGAAGCAAGAATCGATGAAGAAGGAATACTTCGAGTCAACTCCAGACTTTGTGTTCCTAACAACCCTGATTTAAAGTATGAAATCATGATGGAGGCGCACAACACACCGTTTGCAATCCATCCTGGAAGTACCAAAATGTATCATGATCTTCGTCATACATTTTGGTGGAGCAATATGAAGAGAGAGATAGCGTTGTTTATCTCAAGGTGTCTAACTTGTCAACGAGTCAAAGCGGAGCATCAAGTACCAAAAGGTCCATTGCAACCACTTGAAATTCCAGAATGGAAGTGGGAGCACATTACCATGGATTTCGTTACCGGTCTTCCTAGGGTTTCTCAAGGTATTGATGCGATTTGGGTCATTGTTGATAGATTGACCAAGTCTGCTCATTTCTTACCGATACGAGAAACTTATACACTTGAACGTCTTGCTCGTATGTACATAAACGAGATTGTAAGACTGCATGGTATGCCAGTATCCATAGTTTCTGATCGAGACCCAAGATTCACTTCACGATTTTGGGTTAGTTTACAAAAAGCTATGGGCACGGAGTTACGATTTAGTTCAGCATATCATCCTCAGACGGACGGACAATCAGAGAGGACTATTCAAACTCTTGAAGATCTATTAAGACTCTGTGTCTTTGACTTCAAGGGAAGTTGGGACAAGTTCTTACCATTGGTGGAGTTTTCCTACAACAACAGTTATCAAGCAAGTATTGGCATGGCTCCATTCGAAGCATTGTATGGAAGAAAATGTCGTTCTCCAGTATGCTGGGATGAGGTGGGCGAAGCAACGTTGTTGGGACCGGAGTTGGTACGTATGACTACAGAAAAGATTCAAACGATCCGACAACGTATAAAAACCTCACAAGATCGACAAAAGAGTTATGCTGATCTTCATCGAAAGGACGTGGAATTTGATGTAGGAGATCATGTGTTCTTACGTGTTGCTCCATGGAAAGGAGTTACGAGATTTGGAAAGAGAGGAAAGCTAAATCCTCGATTCATCGGTCCATTTTTAATCCTCGATCGAGTAGGAACTGTGGCTTATAGACTCGCTTTACCGCCAAGTATGTCTCGTGTTCATAACGTTTTCCACATATCCATGTTACGCAAATATGTGGAAGACCCGAACCACATTATTGAGTTAGAACCGGACGAAATAGCGGAGGATTTGACGTATGAAGAAGTTCCTGTTCAAATCTTGGATAAGAAGGAACATATTCTACGCTCCAAGGTTATACCTCAAGTCAAAGTTTTGTGGAGAAACCACGATGTTGAGGAAATGACTTGGGAGTTAGAATCAGAAATGAAATCAAGGTATCCTTACCTCTTCGACATACCAGGTACGTACCCTAATTTCGAGGGCGAAATTTCATAAGAAGGGGAGGTTGTAAGACCCCAATTTTTATAAATAAAGATGAATTTTCTATAAATATCATTTTTGAATATTATGGAGTTAATTTGATATAATGTTATAGTTGTGGGTAATATTTATAAATTTTGCAAAGTAAGCAAGTTGTTATAAAATATTCGTTTGGTCGGAGAATATTCTTTTTGTCGGGAAATATTCGTACGACGGCACAATCATTGGTGGACCCCACAACGAAATTATTGTCGGATTGAGAAAACGACAGAATTATCTTTCTATAAAAATAACGGCTGAGGTGTTACCGTTAAAACCGTTAAAACTGTTGAACTACTCGGTAGTAAAAGTACAGTAATACGCGTGGTTGCATAGTAGCACACGGTATTGATTATTGATGCTTACGTGAGAAGTCACTCAGCTATACTCAATTATTGCTACAGTAATTGCTGCATCATATCTCTTAAATTATTGTCATAGTATCATCTGTATAATATGTTATATTATTGAGACGTTGTGGTAAGTTTGGTTATTTTATGGGGGGCCATATGTCATCATCTAAGAGTCTCTTCGTCAATAGTAATTACCGTCGTCAATAGTAATTATCGTCGTCAATAGTATTTACCTTGGTCAATAGTAATTACCTTCGTCAATAGTATTTACCTTGGTCAATAGTAATTACCTTCGTCAATAGTATTTACCTTGGTCAATAGTAATTACCTTCGTCAATAGTATTTACCTTGGTCAATAGTAATTACTTTCGTCAATAGTAGTTGTCCCTTCAATATTACCAAGAGTCATTTGACCCTTCGTTAAGACCAAGAGTCATTTGACCCTTCGTTAAGACCAAGAGCCACCCTCAGTTTTTCTATAAATAGAGGCCTAGGGCTTCATTATTTTTTACGAATTCATTCAAGCTATAGAGAGAGAAAGTATAGAGAGAATAAGAGAGAGAGAGACTAAAAGTATTCTGCTACATCACTTTTCCAATATCCAGTTCTTTTAAGGTAGGGAATATTATTTCTTTTATATTCATGAAGAGAACTTCTGTTATTCCATTTGTTATTATTCTGTTGGAATAACCAGTATACGCGGTCTACCCTATACTTGGTGACATTCTTCTATTATTCTGTTGGAACATCATGTCTGTGTGTTTTACACCGGACCTGGTTCCGTTTATTATTCTGTTGGAACATCCTGTCTGTGTGTTTTACACCGGACCTGGTTCCGTTTTATTATTATTCTGTTGGAATATCCTGTCTGTGTGTTTTACACCGGACCTGGTTCCATTATTTATTATTCTGTCGGAATATCCTGTCTGTGCGTTTACGCCGGACCTGGTTCCATTATTTATTATTCTGTTGGAATAACCTGTCTGTGCGGTCTATCGCATGCATGGTGATTTCTTTTGTTATTCCATTCTTTATTATACTCAGTTGGTTAAGTTTTGACTTCTATACTCCATGAAATTTGTGGAATATCCTTGATAGTTGCGTTTCATCCAGTATCTTTTCAAGAAAATATTCTTCTAAGCATTCTTGAATTTTACTCCACAATGCAGTATCATGTTGACAATTTGGACGTTGTTAATTCCTGGATAAATTAATTCTTGAACTTGTTTTATTGAATTCTTATATCATTGTCATCATCCTCATGTTTATAAAATGTTGAAAGTCATCTGTGGCCTGTAGTGCATAGATGGACTTGGTATGATTATGACCAGGGATTATTCGGTATAATCATGACCGTAATGTTACAAATGATGTGGTAAAAGTCCTCATTGGCCCGTAGTGCATTGATGGACAGTTGTTGGCATGATCATGACCATTAATGAATACACGAATATCCTTGGCCGTAGTGCAGGGGTGATTCGATGATGTGGATTATTTTATTAAGCTGAGTCTCAGCGATCGCAGTGTTGAAAAACCTTTTAAATCATAAAAGATAGTAGAGTTTATTTTCTACTTGACTCTTTTAATGGATTGCTTGTTCCGCTGCAGTTAAACTTGATGTCTATTATATTTTATCAGTTTAACATTGTTGAAGGCTAATGATAATTTATTCTGCATTATCTTAGTCATAATATTTCTTACTGGGCTAGTTGAGCTCACCCTTTCTTTCACTGTTCTCTTCAGGAAATGAGAACGTAGCTGGGACAAGTCGGGGTACGGAGTGATGGTCCGAATGATAGTATTAGTTAGTAGTCCTCACTATTCTATGTAATGGTGTGTTAATAAATGTAATGAGGACTCCTTTTGAGTATGAATACTCTCTAGAAGATAATATTTGTATTCAAACTCACAGTTTATGTTTTGTCGTATTGTACACGACAGTTGTATTATTAAGTTGTATTTGTATTCTGTACTATGTATCTGACGACCCAAGATGGGTGATGTATACCTAATTTTGGGGGCGTCACATTATCACATTACATTGCCTTTTTTATTAGAATAATAGTTTACAATATGCTCATGGTATATTACTTTAATATATAACCACATACCTATTGTCATATACACCTTTCATGATGTATTCATATAGTTTCAATAAACATTAATATATGGTTACTATATATAGTATAGCCACATTGCACTTTACACTTTATATTATGCATATAGGTAGCTACTATATATATACATTTAACTATCACATGCTTGCATATAACAATTAATAAATTATTTATCTTACCAATTAATTAATAATAATATTAACTAATCCATTCCTTATTAATCAATGACATTACTAATCTTTATAACAATAAGGGTTTGTTAATGAATAATTTTAATGACATTACTAAAATCTCTTATTTTAATAATATATGTAATATATCTGAGTACAATAAAAGACAAATTTGTCAAAGAAAAAAATATTAATAATTTTTCATTAGTAATGTTGAGGGTTTTATGACAAAATTAATAATATAACATGTTAGACAGTTATATGTTATATTACTAATTTTAATTTTATCTGAAGAGAGTTTAATAAAATTAATGAATTTAATGAGTTATTTAAATTAAAAGAAAATTACATATTTATTTGTACTTTATATAATTTATTTAAAATTGTACCATACTGGAAAAAAATATTTGTATGTTATAATATCAAAGTTTTATCATTCCAAAAAAATATTAATGATTAAAATAAATTTTAAAAATTTTATTTTTATTGTACTTTTATTTTGAATGGATTATTTTATTTATTTGATTTTGATTAGTTTAGCATTAAATTTATAAGAGTTTCCATCTAGGCATGCTAGAAAGAAAAATGTGTGACATGTAAGTTTTCTCTCTCTCACGTGGTATCACAGGTAATTTTTCTGTCCAAAGTCAAACAATTTAACATAATTAGTAACGGTTTGTAAAAAAATTGTAGTTCAGTGAGTCAAATGTAAAAAAAAATCAGTTCGATGATGCATTTGTAAACCAACCCCTAGTAGAATGGGAAAAAGTGTATTTAACCCCAAGTGGTAATTTACCTCAAGGAATAACATGTCGCTTAGCTAGATTATATTGTATTTAGGCATGGAGGCCCAAATACCCCTATATATTTAACCCATTATGTAATAATTTGTAATTTTGTACATAAATATAAAAAAAATTCATTTGGGTATTCATTTATTTTGATTTTTACTGATGAACTCAATTCTAAGGAAGCAAATCCAAAAGAAGACTGTGACGCCCCCCAAAATAGGTATACAACACCCATTCTGAGTGGCCAAATACATGGTACAGAAAGCAAACTACAACTTCAATAATACAATTGTCGTGCAAAATACGACAACACATACTGTGAGTTTAAATATAAATATTGTCTTCTAGACAATATCCACACTCAAATAAGTCCTCAATACAATTATTCAAACACTATTTTACAAAAATAGTGAGGACTACTAAAACATCTTTCTAGAACCACCACTCCATACCCCGACGAGATCCTGCTATGTTCGCACCTCCTGAGAAGAAAAATGGAACAAAAAAGAAAAGGGTGAGCTCAACTACCCCAATAAAGAATATTATGACTAAGATAATATACAACAAATTATCATTAGTATTCAACAGAAAAAAAATCTGATAGAATATAATCGACAACAAGTTTTAGATCAACAACTGCAGCGAAAACACCAAACTATTAGAAGAGTCAAGTAGAGAATGAATTCTACTATCTTCTAAGATTTAAAAGTCCATCATCAATATTTTATCCCTGTAACATCAATTACTAATCATCTTTATCTAAATATTCATCTTTGCACTACAGGCCAAAGATATTCATTTGTATCACCTGTCAGTCATGTTCATCTCAACACCTGTTCATCTTTGCACTACAGGCCAAAGATATTCATCAAGTAATCATACATCTTTGCACTACAGGCCAAAGATATTCAGTAATATCATCATTTAGGACTGAGGATGATGAAAAATATCTTAAAGAGAACGAATCTAATGAGACAGAAGGACAAATAGTAGGGATTTGTATAACAATTTATCCAAGATCAATAATACTTCATAATAATCAATTGTGAAGCAGAATTCAAAAATAAAGATCAAAACATGGATACAATCAAAGATAGTAACCATAATAGACATCTTTGACAAAAAGGAAAAATTTTATTTTTCGGTGAATAGTGCCGTATTCGTGAATAGTGCCGTATACGTGAATAGTAACGTATACGTGAATAGTAACCCCGACACAAAAAGTTCCAAATTTGATAAAAACTCATGTTAATATTTTAGCATAATGATATTGAAGAAAATAATATCATTTAAGAAGAAAATAATATCCCTTACCTCAAAATATAAGTACTTCTGGTCGGAATACCGGTATAAGGCTGAAAGAAACTTGCTCTGATGAATAGAAACTCTCAAAGTATCTAAATACTCATAAAATACACTCAATAATCTATAGAGAGAAAGAGAGAAAACTTGTTTCTGATGTGATTTTCAATTCTAACTTAGCCCTCTATTTATAGGAAAATGTTAGCACGCCGAAGCAGACTTAACCTGCAACCTGATGGCTTTACCTGCTACTATTCCCACCCACCATATTTGAATAAAAATCTCAGCACATTTCTTTACCAACCAAGAGTGGGGCCCACAAATTCTAGAATTTTCTACCAAAATGATTAACTCCGAAAATTCAACAATTTCTAAACCAGTCATCTCGTAAAATTCATAATAAATCATACGTTCATTTTTAACGGTTCAAAATTTGTGGACATATACTCAACTTATATATGTATAACATATCCAAAAATTACCACGATCCAACGGTCGAATTAAAAATTATAACCCCCGCAAAATATCTCAAAAATCCTGATTTTTAATACCTCCATTCCGATAAAAATACTGATAAAAACCTCAACATTAACTCCTTCATTTTTAACCACAAAAATATATCCCTCATTTATATCCACATAAAATAAATATTTCCTTATCATATGAATCAATAATTAATTATTCACAAATAATATTACAGAATCACATTTATGACAACCAGGCCGTTCCCAGGAAAGAGGGGGCTTTCCAATAAGGATTTCTCCTTACTGGCGCGCAATTAGATGACCAAACCTCTCCTTAGACAGAACTTTCTAGACATTGCCAATAATGTTATCTAATAATATTATTCAAATAATATGAATTATTGATCTGATAAAGGAAAATACTGTGCAGCAATAATTATTGAAACAACAATAATATAAAATATCAACGCAGCAATTATTGAATCAATAAAATAAAATATTGAATAATAACTACTGTAACAATTATTGAGTAGTGCCTTCTTACGTAAGAATCAATAATTGGTGCAATACCGTGTGCTACTGTATTTTAACCACCGGGTATTCCAACAGTATTAACGGTAACAACTACGCCGTTATTTATAAACAACTTATACTTGTCGTTTTCTTCATCCAATCGCTTTCCGTTATGGGGCCCACACAAGGCTGCGTCGTCGTACGAATATTCCCCGACAGCAAGAATATTCCACGACCAAACGACTATTCCCCGACAAAATGAATATTTTATAACCACTTGCTTATTTTACAAAATTTGCACATTTCACCCATAACCAAAGTATTATATCAAATTAACCCCTTATTATTCACAATAATATTTAGAGAAAATTTGATTTTATTCATTAATAAGCTGGGGTCTTACAACCTCCACTCCTTATGAAATTTTGTCCTCGAAATTGACGTACGTACCTGATATTTCGAAAAGGTGAGAATACCTCGCTTTCATTTCTGATTCTAACTCCCAGGTCATTTCTTCAATAGCATGGTTTCTCCACAAAACCTTAACTTGTGGTATAACCTTTGTGCGTAGGACATGCTCTTTCCTATCCAAGATCTTAACAGGTACCTCCTCGTACGTTAAATCTTCAGCTATCTCGTCTGGTTCTAACTCAATAATGTGGTTCGGGTCTTTAACATATTTACGAAGCATAGATATGTGAAAAACATTATGAACACGAGACATGCTTGGAGGTAATGCGAGTCTATATGCCACATTTCCTATTCGCTCAAGAATCTCAAATGGACCAACAAATCTTGGATTGAGCTTTCCTCTCTTCCCAAATCTTGTAACTCCCTTCCATGGTGCAACACGTAACAATACATGATCCCCAATATTAAATTCCACGTCCTTCCGATGAAGATCCGCATAACTCTTTTGTCGATCCTGTGCCGTTTGTATACGTTGTCAAATCGTTTGGATCTTCTCTGTAGTCATGCGTACCAACTCTGGTCCCAACAATGTTGCTTCACCCACCTCGTCCCAGCATATTGGAGAACGATATTTTATTCCATACAACGCCTCGAATGGAGCCACACCTATGCTCGCCTGATAACTGTTGTTGTAGGAGAATTTCACCAATGGTAGGTACTTATCCCAACTCCCATTGAGATCTAGGACACAGAGTCTTAATAGATCTTCAAGAGTTTGAATAGTCCTCTTCGATTGTCCGTCCGTTTGAGAATGGTATGCCGAACTGAATCGTAAATCTGTGCCCATAGCTTTCTGCAAGCTAACCCAAAATCGTGAAGTGAATCTTGGGTCACGATCCGAAACTATGGATACTGGCATGCCATGAAATCTCATAATCTCATTCACATACATACTAGCAAGACGTTCAAGGGAATAAGTCTCACGTATCGGTAAGAAATAAGCAGACTTGGTTAATCTATCAACAATAACCCAAATCGCATCTATGCCTTGAGAAACCTTGGGAAGACCTGTAACGAAATCCATGGTAATGTGTTCCCACTTCCATTTCGGGATCTCAAGTGGTTGCAATGGACCCTTTGGCACTTGATGCTCCGCCTTTACACGTTGACAAGTTAAACACCTCGAGATAAACTCCGCGATCTCTCTTTTCATATTGCTCCACCAAAATGTATGTCGAAGATCGTGATACATTTTGGTACTCCCAGGATGGATTACAAATGGTGTGTTGTGTGCCTCCATCATTATTCTATGCTTTAAGTCAAAATCGTTAGGAACACAAAGTCTGGAGTTGACTCGAAGTATTCCTTCTTCATCGATTCTTGCTTCTGGAATAGCACCTTCTTGCACTTTCTTCTTCATACGCATCAGCTCTATGTCCGTAGCTTGAGCAGCTTTAACTTTATCGATTAAAGTCAGTTCTACTCGTATATTTGATATCATCATGTGGGTACTTGGAGCCTTCATCTCTATCTCCATCCTTTGCAAGTCATACAAAATGGGCCTTTGTGTTAACAACATTGCACTCGTACCCGCATATGATCTTCTACTCAATGCGTTAGCTACTACGTTTGCTTTTCCAGGATGATATTGGATGGTATGATCGTAATCTTTCAACAGCTCGAGCTAACGTCGCTGCCGCATGTTGAGTTCCTTTTGGGTGAAGAAATATTTGAGGCTTTTATGATCTGTATAGATCTCCACTTTCTCCCCATATAGGTAGTGTCTCCAGATCTTCAACGCGAAAACGACTGCTGCCAATTCCAAATCATGAGTAGGATAATTCCTCTCATATTCTTTGAGTTGTCGCGAGGCATAGGCTATGACTTTCCCATGTTGCATGAGAACACATCCTAACCCTTTGCCTGAAGCATCGCTGTAGATAACAAATACATCCGAACCAGATGGTATTGTCAGAACAGGTGCCGAAATGAGTCTCCTCTTTAGTTCTTGGAAACTCTTCTCGCATTCCTCACTCCATACGAATTTTGTATCTTTCCGAGTCAGCTGAGTTAACGGAGTAGCGATTCGAGAAAATCCTTCCACAAATCTCCGATAATAACCAGCTAAGCCCAGAAAGCTACGTACTTCGGTTATCGACTTCAGTTGCTCCCAACTTTGTATGGCTTCAATCTTCGCCGGGTCGACAGATACTCCATGTTTTGACACCACGTGCCCAAGGAATGCTACTTCCTCAAGCCAGAACTCGCATTTCTTCAGTTTGGCATATAGCTTATTTTCACGAAGCCTTTGCAATATCAGCTTCAAATGGCGCTCATGATCTTCACGGCTTTTGGAATAGATGAGGATGTCATCAATAAAGACAACAACGAACTGATCCAAATATTCTTTGAATACACGGTTCATCATATCCATGAAGGCAGCAGGAGCATTAGTCAATCCAAAAGACATGACTAAAAATTCATAATGCCCGTACCGAGTTCTGAAGGCAGTCTTTGAAATATCCTCAATTTTAATCTTCAGCTGATGATATCCAGAACGAAGATCGATCTTTGAAAAGAATTGTGCTCCTTGCAACTGGTCAAACAGGTCATCAATGCGAGGTAGCGGATACCTATTCTTGATAGTGACATGATTCAATTCTCGATAGTCGATACAAAGTCGCATACTCCCGTCTTTCTTCTTTACGAATAACACAGGAGCACCCCAAGAAGATGTACTAGGACGAATAAAACCGATGTCCAACAACTCCTGTAGTTAGACTTTTAACTCCTGAAGTTCAATAGGAGCCATTCGATATGGGGTTTTAGAAATGGGCTTTGTACCAGGTTCAAGGTCAATAAAGAATTCAACTTCACGTTCTGGGGGTAGACCAAGAAGTTCTTCAGGAAATACATCGGGAAATTCTCTAACAATAGAAATATTATTCAAATCTGACTTGTCTTTGTTCAAATCCATAACATGGGCTAAGAAAGCTTGACATCCGTTTTTCAATAAACGAATAGCTTTGTGGCTTGATATGACAGTGACTGATTTTAGTGGTTTAGTAGTTTGAATTCGTATGACAGGTTGGTTAGGAATATGAAAACTAACAACCTTACGAAAACAATCAATTTTAGCATGATGAGTGGTTAACCAATCAATTCCTAAAATCACATCAAAAGCAAGTATCTTTAAAGAGATAAGATCAATAGGTAATGTGATAGTGCCAACTTGGATCATGCAAGATTTATAAACTGTAGATGTAACGAAGGTTTCACCCAACGGAGTTTCAACAGATAAGTCAAAGTCCAATTTCTCTGGAGTCAAGTTTAAACGTTGAGCACAAGCAGGAGAGATAAAAGAATGGGTAGAACCGGTATCTAGTAAAGTATAAACTTCGCAAGAATTCAAGATTAGCTTACCCGTGATCACCTCGTTCGGGTTTCTCGCGTTTTGGCCAGTCACGACAAATGCTCTTCCAGGAACCGCTGATTTTGACTTATCTGGGACAGCTTTTGGAGTCACCATCCCCGCTGAACTTAGTTTTGCTACAGAACACTCTCGAGCTATATGACCCTCCTTTCCACAGTTATAACATACCTTAGATTATTGTGGGCAGTTTGGGCTGATATGTCCCTCTTTCCCACATTTGTAATATACGACCGGTGGTCGTTCTCCTCCCCTAAAAATAGTTGATGTTTGTGCTGACGTCTTCACATTATCATTGTTGTACCTTCTCTTCTTGAAATCTCCTCCCGACTCGCTCCTTTTATTATCACGACCACGATTACCACCAGAGTGGTTACCGCTTTTGTCTGAATGTTTTCCTCCCTGCTGGTTTTCATTGCTTCAATGACTGCCGCCACTGGTATGACCCTGGTTGTGGTCCCTCGGTTACACATACTCATTATCTCGCTCTAATAATTGAGCCATGTTTACAACATCTGAATATAAAGAAAATTTATGAGAGATAAGATATTGTCGAATCTCGGGTTTTAGACCTCTCAGAAACATTCTTGTCATTCGTTCCTCATTTTAGACTAAATGAGGTGCAAACCTGGATAACTCTGCAAACTTCGCCTCGTACTGGGACACCGTCATGTTGTTTTGTTCCAGTCTGATAAACTCCACCTCCTTCATATGACGAATACTTTCACGAAAGTACTTGTCATTGAACAGTTTTTGAAATGTTTCCCAGGACATGTTGAATGCATCAGGCTGGGTACGCTTCACAGACTCCCACCAGTAGTCTGCCTCTCCGCGGAACATAAAGGTGGCGAATGGAACCTTCTGTTCCTCCGTGCATCCCAAGACATCGAATATCTTGGTAATTTGCTTGACCCACGTTTCCGCCATGATCGGATCCGGCTTTCCCTTAAATTCTGGTGGTCCCAATTCGTTGAACTGCTTGGCTGTGAAAAACCGTGCGTTGTTATCATTTCCACCTATATTCTACACACGAGTCTACCTCGTCTGATTTTGCATGAACTGCAAAAAGCTTCTAAACATTCCATCATTCATCGTTTGCTCGGTAACGTTGTTTACAGGAGGAATATTGCCTTCCTGTTGCACGTTCCCCTGGGTGGTGATCAAAGGTGTCTCCACGGTCTGATTTACTCTATTATTAACGTTCTCAGATGCCATTCTTAAATACTGCCATAAAACAAGGGTTAATAGTCATGTCATATATTATCCCTATACTCTGACCGACCAAATAAACACCAAATAAACTTAGTCAGGTCATACTAGCGAAGAAATTCCCCATCTCTCCCCTCCTAGTTCTTGTCTCACATCTCAGCCAGGGATCATATCCCTAAGCTCTGATACCAACTGTAACGCCCCCAAAATAGGTATACAACACCCATTCTGAGTCGCCAAATACATGGTACAGAAAGCAAACTATAACTTCAATAATACAATTGTCGTGCAAAATACGACAACACATACTGTGAGTTTAAATATAAATATTATCTTCTAGACAATATCCACACTCAAATAAGTCCTCAATACAATTATTCAAACACTATTTTACAAAAATAGTGAGGACTGCTAAAACATCTTTCTAGAACCATCACTCCATACCCCGACGAGATCCTGCTATGTTCTCACCTCCTGAGAAGAAAAATGGAACAAAAAAGAAAAGGGTGAGCTCAACTAGCCCAATAAAGAATATTATGACTAAGATAATATACAACAAATTATCATTAGTATTCAACAGAAAAAAATCTGATAGAATATAATCGACAATAAGTTTTAGATCAACAACTGCAGCGAAAATACCAAACCATTAGAAGAGTCAAGTAGATAATGAATTCTACTATCTTCTAAGATTTAAAAGTCCATCATCAATATTTTATCCCTGTAACATCAATTAATAATCATCTTTATCCAAATATTCATCTTTGCACTACAGGCCAAAGATATTCATTTGTATCACATGTCAGTCATGCTCATCTCAATACCTGTTCATCTTTGCACTACAGGCCAAAGATATTCATCAAGTAATCATACATCTTTGCACTACAGGCCAAAGATATTCAGTAATATCATCATTTAGGACTGAGGATGATGAAAAATATCTTAAAGAGAACGAATCCAATGAGACAGAAGGACAAATAGTAGGGATTCGTATACCAGTTTATCCAAGATCAATAATACTTCATAATAATCAATTGTGAAGCAGAATTCAAAAATAAAGATCAAAACATGGATACAATCAAAGATAGTAATCATAATAGACATCTTTGACAAAAAGGAAAAGTTTTATTTTTCGGTGAATAGTGCCGTATTCGTGAATAGTGTCGTATACGTGAATAGTAACGTATACGTGAATAGTAATCCTGACACAAAAAGTTCCGAATTTGATAAAAACTCATGTTAATATTTCAGCATAATGATATTGAAGAAAAAAATATCATTTAAGAAGAAAAGAATATCCCTTACCTCAAAATATCAGTACTTCTGGTCGGAATACCGGTATAAGGCTGAAAGAAACTTGCTCTGATGAATAAAAACTCTCAAAGTATCTAAATACTCACAAAATACACTCAATAATCTATAGAGAGAAAGAGAGAAAACTTGTTTCTGGTGTGATTTTCAATTCTAACTTAGCCCTCTATTTATAGGAAAATGTTAGCACGCCGAAGCAGACTTAACCTGCAACCTGATGGCTTTACCTGCTATTATTCCCACCCACCACATTTGAAGAAAAATCTCAGCACATTTCTTCACCCACCAAGAGTGGGGCCCACCAATTCTAGAATTTTCCACCAAAATGATTAACTCCGAAAATTCAACAATTTCTGAACCAGTCATCTCGTAAAATTCATAATAAATCATACGTTCATTTTTAACGGTTCAAAATTTGTGGACATATACTCAACTTATATATGTATAACATATCCAAAAATTACCACGATCCAACGGTCGGATTAAAAATTATAACCCCCGCAAAATATCTCAAAAACCTTGATTTTTAATACCTCCATTCCGACAAAAATACTGATAAAAACCTCAACATTAACTCCTTCATTTTTAACCACAAAAATATATCCCTCATTTATATCCACATAAAACAAATATTTCCTTATCATATGAATCAATAATTAATTATTCACAAATAATATTACAGAATCACATTTATGACAACCAGGCCGTTCCCAGGAAAGAGGGGGCTTTCCAATAAGGATTTCTCCTTACTGGCGCGCAATTAGATGACCAAACCTCTCCTTAGAAAGAACTTTCTAGACATTGCCAATAATGTTATCTAATAATATTATTCAAATAATATGAATTATTGATCTGATAAAGGAAAATACTGTGCAGCAACAATTATTGAAACAACAATAATATAAAATATCAACGCGGCAATTATTGAATCAATAAAATAAAATATTGAATAATAACTGCTATAACAATTATTGAGTAGTACCTTCTTACGTAAGAATCAATAATTGGTGCAATACCGTGTGCTACTGTATTTTAACCACCGGGTATTCTAACAGTATTAACGGTAACAACTACGCCGTTATTTATAAACAGCTTATGCTTGTCGTTTTCTTCATCCAATCGCTTTCCGTTATGGGGCCCACACAAGGCTACGCCGTCGTACGAATATTCCCCGACAGCAAGAATATTCCACGACCAAACGAATATTCTCCAACAAAATGAATATTTTATAACCACTTACTTATTTTGCAAAATTTACACATTTCACCCATAACCAAAGTATTATATCAAATTAACCCCTTATTATTCACAATAATATTTAGAGAAAATTTGATTTTATTCATTAATAAGCTGGGGTCTTACAAAGACCACAAGACCAAACACGAGTTATGAAATATAATTTATTTATTTATTTTTGATTATGCTAAATTATGAGAAAAATCATAGAATAATAATTTTTAAAAATAAAAATGATTAATTTATTTGGAAATCGTTTCCTACCGTTACAACTGCTCTCAACAATAACTTTGGAAAACCCAAGTTCCTTATTTAAGATCATAGCACACTGTACGGCTAAAACTTCTGAATAGTCCACATAGAAGCACCCAATAACTTGATCAGTACCAGCTCCAAGGATTTACTCCATTTTCATTTCTAACAATAAAGCCAAAACAAACAAAAACATATCCTTTCAAACAAGCAAATTATTAAACCTATTATTCAAACTAACCCGTGCATTGCACGGGCTATCGACTAGTTTAGTATAATTACAAACTGGATCTCTAATAATTCAAGTCCAATTCTGAATCCTAATTAAATTATAATAAGAAAAGGCATAATATTTAACATAATTGCAAATTGGAGTTCGAACCAAATCATAGCTAGCACAAATAAGGTACGTTGTATTGTCTCAATAATATCTTCTTCAATTATCTTAACTCACCACAAACTCACCCAATAGGATCATGACTAAAGTTACTATTGATTAGTAACTTAATTCTTTATGTACACACAAATACTTTTCATATGTTTTGATATAAGATTGGGGTATTACAAACTATACCACTAAAATTTCTGATATCCCCGTCAAAATCGACCACACAAATAATCATGTGTCCCCACCTTCGGATCTCTCTCCATTGTAGGTTAAAATAATTTTGAATCCAAATTAAATCATAGTACAATAAGACAAATTAAGTTGTCTCAATAATATTATTTTAGGTCATCTTAGTTAACCATAAACTCACCCAAAAAAATGGTTGAATGACACTTTTTTCCCTCCAAATTGTCACCCACTTTTAAAGTCATCTCTAAAGTTTATTTTTCGCCAATTAAGTCCTTAAAGTGGCATTCAAACTCGACCCACTTTGACCCAACCCCAATTTTACCAATTAAATTGTTGTTTTCCAGAGGCACAATATAGATATCTAGAAGGGGGATTGAATAGATCTTTAAAACTTTTTGCTTATTTAAAGATGTATTACCAAATAATTAGTTAATCAAGATTAATTATACACAGCGGAATATATTTAGAAAATCCCCCTTAAAGATTAAGGAAAATTTCAGTTCTAAATTTAGTCTTGTGGTTTTCAGTCACACAAACATGATAAATAATATGACAGAAAGTAAGTACTTAATAGTAAATGTAACGACCCCAAAATAGGTCCATTCCACCCAACCCATTCTGAGTCGTCAAATACATGGTACAGAAAATAACTACAACTTTATTACAACAATTGTCGTGCAAAATACAACAACACATATGCTGTGAGTTTGGATACAAATATATACCAAATGTGACTCATGTTCCAACCGTGGACATCATCTCACAATAACACCTTACATAAAGGTATAGTCAAAAACTGTTTTAGAAATTAGAATCTTTGGGAAGTGCTCAAGGAAACTTTCGTACATGGGAGGCCACGCGTCTAGGTTATGATAGATATCATATGGCCACAGAATTATCCTTGGTTGACCCAATAGACCCCAAAGAAAAACGAGAAGATTACTATCATATTCTTCTCAATGGTGAGTCTTCTCTTGACTTATCATTATCTCCACTGTCTCTAATTAAGAATTATACTTCAAACAAACACCAAGATTATATAGGTAGTGCCCATAGATATACTCAGCAAGTGGATGAGCACAACCATGTCTTATGATGACACGAGGTTGTATGTCATTAGACATCTTGTATGATAGTGACAAAACACCCTTCCAACGTTGGGTTCGCCTCACCCTATTTTCTTCACCAAATATAACTACTAAATGATGACCACCGTTCTATTCTCTTGTTACCCCCGCTCGACCCAGCTACACTCTTATTACCTGAAAGGAATTGTGAAGCAAAAGGGTGAGCACAACTAGCTCAGTAAAGAATGTCATGACTAAAGATAATTCAATTATCAATAGCATTCATCAACAATAAATCAGAGATTTAGAACATATGGTAAATGATAAAAATTTCAACCATAGTTGTAGCGGAACGAGCAATCCATTAGAAGAGTCAAATAGACTATAAAGTCTATTATCTTCTCCATGTTAAAAATCCACCAACAATGTTTTATCCCTGTAACATCAATCAACAATTCTGGTCCACAATCATATGAATAACTCATAATCATAACTGTAGTTCTAAATTCCTCTTCTCATCCAGGACGATGATAATTTTCATCACCTATCTTTACCTGAAACATCAAAGATGATGGTTACACCAAATCACATTTCCTATTCATAATCATACAAATAACTTCATCTTTGCACTACGTCCAAAGATATTCATTTGTATCACCAGTTGGTCATGTTTATCTCAACATCTGTTCATCTTTGCACTACTGGCCAAAGATATTCAACAACATGTCATCTTTGCACTACGGGCCAAAGATATTCATCAACAATTCATCTTTGCACTACAGGCCAAAGATATTCATCAATATTTCATCTTTGCACTACAGGCCAAAGATATTAATATCTCAAAGAAATATATAATCATTTCAGAATTTATATAAACAATAATTATAACCATGTTGATCAATTCACCTTTGCACTTAAGCTAAAGATATTCACTTATAAATTCAATGGTCATGATCATACCAGTCACAATTCAACTTTGCACTACAGGCCAAAGAGAACCCTAGTCATGATCATACCAATAATCTACCCATCTTTACACTCTAGTGAAAGAGAATTTCAACATCAGGGTTATAAAAATGTTATATATGATAATAAAATCAATATAATCAATACATACTTTTAATCTCAAGAGTAATATTCATAACTCAACTATAATTTGGTTAGAAAAAGAAACCAATTTTTATCGTGAATAGTAACTCGTGAATAGTAACTCATGAATAGTAACTCGTGAATAGTAACTCATAAATAGTAAACTCGACACAAAAAGGTAGAAATTCCACAATAAAATCCATACCAGTATTTCGGTATAATGATATTGAAAGAATAATATTTCTTAAGCTTATAAACAATTTATTTAAATTGTTTACACTTTACTAAATAATGCATTTAATCATTCTAAAATACCAAACTCATAAGATTTTATCACCAATAATTAAAACCCTCATCAAAAATCTGCATATACCTCATATATAGGATTCTCAAGCCATAAAATCCTATTTTCCAATTTTCTTTCTTCACAAAACATATTTAATTCATTTACTCATAACTAGACCATTTTTATGAAAAATACCAAATCAGTTCCAAAAATATTTCTTTTCTGGAATTTAGCATAATATAGTCCCATAGTGAACATATATTTTTCTCAGAATTTTTAAAAGTCATTTACTATTTTTCATATGGACAAAATAGCCAAATATTTAGACATTTATCAAAAATTGTACTTTTGTCTAAAAATTTTGAAATTTACAGAGTATACTTCTATCATATACATGTACTCCCAATAAAAATTTCATCAATTTTGGAGTTAACCACAAGGAATTATAAGCGGTTACTTTTAAAATAGTCTTTTCTCATAAAATTCATAACTCTCAATCTATACATCCAAAAATCACCATTTTTGGACACAATCAAGAAAACTCATCAAAATATCATTTTGAATTTTTCCAGAATTTTTGAAGATCAGAAAAATTACAAAACTGAAAATCATAACAACCCTTAAAATCCATTACTATCCCTTACCTCAAAAGAGCAGTACTTCTGACTGGATATCGGATATGATGCTGAAGGAAACTTGCACTAATGAATAGCAACTCACCAAGTATCTAAAAACTCACAAAATATGCTTCATAATATAGAGAGAGAAAGAGAGAAAACTTATGTTTCTGGTGTGATTTTCAATTCTAACTTAGCCCTCTATTTATAAGAAAATTTTGGTAGGTTTGACCTGCAACCTGATGGCTTTACCTGCTACTATTCCCACCCACCACATTTGAAATATAATTCAGCACATTTCTTCACCAACCACAAGTGGGGCCCACCAATTCTAGAATTTTCCATCAAAATGATAAACTCCAAAAATTCAACAATTTCTGAACCAGTCATCTCGTAAAATTCATAATAAATCATACGTTCATTTTTAACGGTTCAAAATTTGTGGACATATACTCAACTTATATATGTATAACATATCCAAATATTACCACGATCCAACGGTCGGATTAAAAATTATAACCCTCGCAAAATATCTCAAAAACCCTAATTTTTAATACCTCCATTCCGACAAAAATACTGATAAAAACCTCAACATTAACTCCTTCATTTTTAACCACAAAAATATATCCCTCGTTTATATCCACATAAAATAAATATTTCCTTATCATATGAATCAATAATTAATTATTCACAAATAATATTACAGAATCACATTTATGACAACCAGGCCGTTCCCAGGAAAGAGGGGGCTTTCCAATAAGGATTTTTCCTTACTAGCGCGCAATTAGATGACCAAACCTCTCCTTAGACAGAACTTTCTAGACATTGCCAATAATGCTATCTAATAATATTATTCAAATAATATGAATTATAGATCTGATAATGGGGAATACTGTGCAGCAACAATTATTGAAACAAAAATAATATAAAATATCAACGCAGCAATTATTGAATCAATAAAGTAAAATATTGAATAGTAATTACTGTAACAATTATTGAGTAGTGCCTTCTTACGTAAGAATCAATAATTTCAAAAATACTATGCAATACCGTGTGCTACTGTGCAATAACGCGTATTACTGTATTTTAACCACCGAGTATTCCAACAGTGTTAACGGTAACAACTACGCCGTTATTTGTAAAAACTCAAATTTGTCATTTTCTTCACCCGACAGTTATTCTTTATGGGGCCCACAAATAGCTGCGCCGTCGTACGAATATTCCCCGACAGAAAGAATATTCCACGACCAAACGAATATTCTCCGACAACAATGATTATTTTATAACCACTTGCTTATTTTGAAAAAAGATTCATATTTCACCCATAACTTTAAACTTTTATCAATTTGACCATTTACTGAATAGTAATTATAAGAAAAATTGAATACTTTTATTTCATAAAATTCGGGGTCTTACAATCTCCCCTCCTTATGAAATTTCGTCCCCGAAATTTACGTACCTGGTATTTCGAAGAGTTGAGAATACCTTGCTTCTATTTCAGATTCTATCTCTCAGATCATCATGATTTCTCCATTGCTCATCTCCCATGATAACTTCATTTGGGTTCCTCATTTGTTGGGAAGTCATGACAACCGCCATCCCTCGAACTACTCGGCTTTGACTTGTCTGAAGCAGCATTTGGCGTCATCATTACCGTTGGAATATACCTTTCTATAGGACATATTCCTCCCTCAACTGCCTCTTCGTACTCCTCATTCATGATCTGAATCATCAATCTTCGATCCATATCAGATTCAAGTTGACCGCTATGTATAGGGTAATTCAAAACTCGATGTTGGGTTCTCCCAATTGCTTTCCAAAAAGAGAAATTCATATCATCTATTTTAGCCTTCTTAGATCGAACATCTCTTTCCACAATATCCACGTGTCGTGCGGCTTTTGCCCATGCATCACTTATTCTCACTCGTTCAGTTTTTTCTTCTTTCAGCTCAGATTCTATTTTTATCATCTTATACTCTGCCAAAGAATGCTTCTGTTCAAGCATCACATATCGGGTAACACAAGCTTGAATTGTTGCATCCTTTTGTTCCACGACTGCCTGTCGTTCTTCTGCCTGCTCTTCTAACTCATGAATACGATTTTGAAATTCTACATTTTGATCATATAATACCTCTAATAAACTCTCATCTGGTACTTCTTCTTCCTCTTCTTCCTCAGTCTCAGCTGTTACCTCTGCGACTATCTCGGGTGTAACTATCAATTCTTCACTCACCACATGGATATCTCTAATTCCTTCTTCGTCTGACATCACATTTTCACGGTTAGTGATTAGAGGTATCCCCACAGTCTCATTCACTCCATTATTAGCATTCTCAGCTGCCATTCTCAAATACTGCTATAAAACAAGGGTTAATTAAACAAATTAATATATCACATAATATCCCAATATTATGACTGACCAACAAATAAGCTTAGGTAGGACACACTAGCGAAGGATTTACTCATCTCTCCCCTCCTAGTTGTATTCCCCGATCTCCGCCAGAGATCATATCCCTAAGCTCTGATACCAACTGTAACGACCCCAAAATAGGTCCATTCCACCCAACCCATTCTGAGTCGTCAAATACATGGTACAGAAAATAACTACAACTTTATTACAACAATTGTCGTGCAAAATACAACAACACATATGATGTGAGTTTGGATACAAATATATACCAAATGTGACTCATGTTCCAACCGTGGACATCACCTCACAATAACACCTTACATAAAGGTATAGTCAAAAACTGTTTTAGAAATTAGAATCTTTGGGAAGTGCTCAAGGAAACTTTCGTACATGGGAGGCCACGCGTCTAGGTTATGATAGATATCATATGGCCACAGAATTATCCTTGGTTGACCCAATAGACCCCAAAGAAAAACGAGAAGATTACTATCATATTCTTCCCAATGGTGAGTCTTCTCTTGACTTATCATTATCTCCACTGTCTCTAATTAAGAATTATACTTCAAACAAACACCAAGATTATATAGGTAGTGCCCATAGATATACTCAGCAAGTGGATGAGCACAACCATGTCTTATGATGACACGAGGTTGTATGTCATTAGACATCTTGTATGATAGTGACAAAACACCCTTCCAACGTTGGGTTCGCCTCACCCTATTTTCTTCACCAAATATAACTACTAAATGATGACCACCGTTCTATTCTCTTGTTACCCCCGCTCGACCCAGCTACACTCTTATTACCTGAAAGGAATTGTGAAGCAAAAGGGTGAGCACAACTAGCTCAGTAAAGAATGTCATGACTAAAGATAATTCAATTATCAATAGCATTCATCAACAATAAATCAGAGATTTAGAACATATGGTAAATGATAAAAATTTCAACCATAGTTGTAGCGGAACGAGCAATCCATTAGAAGAGTCAAATAGACTATAAAGTCTATTATCTTCTCCATGTTAAAAATCCACCAACAATATTTTATCCCTGTAACATCAATCAACAATTCTGGTCCACAATCATATGAATAACTCATAATCATAACTGTAGTTCTAAATTCCTCTTCTCATCCAGGACGATGATAATTTTCATCACCTATCTTTACCTGAAACATCAAAGATGATGGTTACACCAAATCACATTTCCTATTCATAATCATACTAATAACTTCATCTTTGCACTACGTCCAAAGATATTCATTTGTATCACCAGTTGGTCATGTTTATCTCAACATCTGTTCATCTTTGCACTACTGGCCAAAGATATTCAACAACATGTCATCTTTGCACTACGGGCCAAAGATATTCATCAACAATTCATCTTTGCACTACAGGCCAAAGATATTCATCAATATTTCATCTTTGCACTACAGGCCAAAGATATTAATATCTCAAAGAAATATATAATCATTTCAGAATTTATATAAACAATAATTATAACCATGTTGATCAATTCACCTTTGCACTTAAGCTAAAGATATTCACTTATAAATTCAATGGTCATGATCATACCAGTCACAATTCAACTTTGCACTACAGGCCAAAGAGAACCCTAGTCATGATCATACCAATAATCTACCCATCTTTACACTCTAGTGAAAGAGAATTTCAACATCAGGGTTATAAAAATGTTATATATGATAATAAAATCAATATAATCAATACATACTTTTAATCTCAAGAGTAATATTCATAACTCAACTATAATTTGGTTAGAAAAAGAAACCAATTTTTATCGTGAATAGTAACTCGTGAATAGTAACTCATAAATAGTAAACTCGACACAAAAAGGTAGAAATTCCACAATAAAATCCATACCAGTATTTCGGTATAATGATATTGAAAGAATAATATTTTTTAAGCTTATAAACAATTTATTTAAATTGTTTACACTTTACTAAATAATGCATTTAATCATTCTAAAATACCAAACTCATAAGATTTTATCACCAATAATTAAAACCCTCATCAAAAATCTGCATATACCTCATATATAGGATTCTCAAGCCATAAAATCCTATTTTCCAATTTTCTTTCTTCACAAAATATATTTAATTCATTTACTCATAACTAGACCATTTTTATGAAAAATACCAAATCAGTTCCAAAAATATTTCTTTTCTGGAATTTAGCATAATATAGTCCCATAGTGAACATATATTTTTCTCAGAATTTTTAAAAGTCATTTACTATTTTTCATATGGACAAAATAGCCAAATATTTAGACATTTATCAAAAATTGTACTTTTGTCTAAAAATTTTGAAATTTACAGAGTATACTTCTATCATATACATGTACTCCCAATAAAAATTTCATCAATTTTGGAGTTAACCACAAGGAATTATAAGCGGTTACTTTTAAAATAGTCTTTTCTCATAAAATTCATAACTCTCAATCTATACATCCAAAAATCACCATTTTTGGACACAATCAAGAAAACTCATCAAAATATCATTTTGAATTTTTCCAGAATTTTTGAAGATCAGAAAAATTACAAAACTGAAAATCATAACAACCCTTAAAATCCATTACTATCCCTTACCTCAAAAGAGCAGTACTTCTGACTGGATATCGGATATGATGCTGAAGGAAACTTGCACTAATGAATAGCAACTCACCAAGTATCTAAAAACTCACAAAATATGCTTCATAATATAGAGAGAGAAAGAGAGAAAACTTATGTTTCTGGTGTGATTTTCAATTCTAACTTAGCCCTCTATTTATAAGAAAATTTTGGTAGGTTTGACCTGCAACCTGATGGCTTTACCTGCTACTATTCCCACCCACCACATTTGAAATATAATTCAGCACATTTCTTCACCAACCACAAGTGGGGCCCACCAATTCTAGAATTTTCCATCAAAATGATAAACTCCAAAAATTCAACAATTTCTGAACCAGTCATCTCGTAAAATTCATAATAAATCATACGTTCATTTTTAACGGTTCAAAATTTGTGGACATATACTCAACTTATATATGTATAACATATCCAAATATTACCACGATCCAACGGTCGGATTAAAAATTATAACCCTCGCAAAATATCTCAAAAACCCTAATTTTTAATACCTCCATTCCGACAAAAATACTGATAAAAACCTCAACATTAACTCCTTCATTTTTAACCACAAAAATATATCCCTCGTTTATATCCACATAAAATAAATATTTCCTTATCATATGAATCAATAATAAATTATTCACAAATAATATTACAGAATCACATTTATGACAACCAGGCCGTTCCCAGGAAAGAGGGGGCTTTCCAATAAGGATTTTTCCTTACTAGCGCGTAATTAGATGACCAAACCTCTCCTTAGACAGAACTTTCTAGACATTGCCAATAATGCTATCTAATAATATTATTCAAATAATATGAATTATTGATCTGATAATGGGGAATACTGTGCAGCAACAATTATTGAAACAAAAATAATATAAAATATCAACGCAGCAATTATTGAATCAATAAAGTAAAATATTGAACAGTAATTACTGTAACAATTATTGAGTAGTGTCTTCTTACGTAAGAATCAATAATTTCAAAAATACTATGCAATACCGTGTGCTACTGTGCAATAACGCGTATTACTGTATTTTAACCACCGGGTATTCCAACAGTGTTAACGGTAACAACTACGCCGTTATTTGTAAAAACTCAAATTTGTCATTTTCTTCACCCGACAGTTATTCGTTATGGGACCCACAAATAGCTGCGCCGTCGTACGAATATTCCCCGACAGAAAGAATATTCCACGACCAAACGAATATTCCCCGACAACAATGATTATTTTATAACCACTTGCTTATTTTGAAAAAAGATTCATATTTCACCCATAACTTTAAACTTTTATCAATTTGACCATTTACTGAATAGTAATTATAAGAAAAATTGAATACTTTTATTTCATAAAATTCGGGGTCTTACAGTAAATGATGACACGAACAAGTTTTTTAAATGGTTCGAATACAGAATAACTTCTAGTCCACTCTTCTACTCAAGTAAGTACAAAACCTACTAAGGATGGGGTCATTTAGACCAGATCACACAAATCTATTACAACTGAACCATTTAGATTCATTCGAGTCACTGAGTCTTGAAATATAGACACTTAGTCCTAGTTCACTAAGATCTCTTCAAGTCACAAAGTCTTGGAAGGGACACTTAGACCTCTTTAAGTCACTTAGACTTGGATGAAAGTCACAAAGACAATCAAATTAGTGTTCGACGATAGTTGTTTAATTTGATGCTAAGATTTGGAATTAAGCTTGTCTTCTCATGTACTTAGCAGCTTGAACATGATATTCAGATTCGTAGAGTGAGTTCTTTCTACTTTGGCAGAGCTTTTGGCTTTTTGGTCTTTTCTCTTTCTGCTTACTCTGCTGTCTATGCACTCTTTTTAGATTTGAATCCTTGAAGTCTTTTATATAGTCCGCAGGAGAGACTTCCCGTTACAAGGTTTTCGTTGGCTTATTTAATGATCATATATTTTGGGATCCTTGATGATGATATTTTAGTTGATGTGCAAGCTTGCTTTGTGACTTGAACCTATCATATCAGTCTGCAGCCTTACCTACCACCTGGTAGTTTTTACTTTCAACAAACTAGCTATCAAACACAAACTTCTGAACTTTGGTTCTAATCAACGATGTTTTGTTGAATGCCTCGGTACTTTCAATCAACAACACTCCTTTGTCAGACTTGACTTATTCTACGAACTTTGTCAATAGTAGAGTGATGAGGAACGTCGATATGATCTCTAAGTCCTACTCTACGTCTTGAAGTCTACAAACTTATGTTCTACGAACATATGCTCTACGAACATATGATCTACGAATGAGTTTTGATGAATAGCACTCTACGATTCTTGAGCAGATTCTACGAGCTTCTCTTTTTTTTTTTTGAATACTTTGACAGTACTACAACTCCGAAAACAGCTCTACGAATAGTCTAAAGACTTAATTGTCTTCTTTGTTGCTATATGATTACTCAGATGATGCTCTACAAACAGGCTGGTTTACTTTGCAACATGATCTTTACTGAATGATCCTTGAGTCCCTTTATAACTTGGACTTTACTAACCGTCTTTAGAGTATACTCCACGTTCAGTTTTTACTATTCGATCTTCAACTTAAGTTCACGACCAATGTGAGAGCTCTACGATCGATCATCTAGTGCACTATGAAGGATAACTCTATTATCCATGTTGACTATACGAACATTCAGAGCAACTCTACGATCACTTTAGACCAATTAACTATACATCAGATAAACTCAATAAGATCAACCTAACAAATTTGATTTTCCTATTTTAAGTCCTTGTACATATATCATATCATTATTAAGGGTTTTACAAAACTTATTGGTACCCATATACATTAATCACATTTATCATCAGACTCTTAACAATAAAATCAATTCAATAAGATCAACCTAACAAATTTGATCTTACCATTCTAAGTCTTTGTACAATCATAACATCATTAAGAACTTGGTAAAACTTAATGCAATAGATATACATTAATCATCAAATCACATATTTAACAATTCATTAGACCAACTCAATAATAACAACCTAACAAATTTGATCTTTCTATTCTAAGTTCTTGTACAATCATAAGATCATTAAAAACTTTACAAAACTTAATAGTACAAATAAATATTAATCACATTCATCACCAAATCAAATATGCAGACTCAACATAATTTTTTTATAAAAAAACTAAAAATTTTAAAATAATTTAAAAACTATTTAAATAATAATTATTTTTAATATTTTAAAATAAAAAACTTTTTAAAAATAATTATTATATTTAATATTTTAAAATATAATATTTTATAAATAAATAATTTTAAAATAATAATTAATTTATTATTATAAAATAAATAATTTTAAATAATAATTATATTTAATATTTTAAATTAAAATACTATTTTTAAAATAATAAATATTTTAATATTTTAAACTAAAATTTAAAATTTTAAATAATAATTATTTTAATATTTTAAAATAAAATGATTATTATTTTTAGGAAAAAATATTAAAAACTTTTTTTTTTCAAAAATGAGTAAAGTTTCATAAAAAAATAGATTCCAAAATTTCAATTAATTTTTTTTTCAATCTTAATTATTTTTATGAAAATTTACACATCTTTTAAAAATTTAAAATTTTCAATTTTTGTTTTATGAAAATTAAGTTTTCTTATTTGCTTTTTTTGAATTTATATTTTATGAAACTTTACTCATTTTAAAAAAAATATATTTTTTCTAAAAATAAAGTTTTATTTTTTAGAATTTATATTTTATAAAACAGTACTCAACTTTTTTAAAAAATAAATTTTTATAAATTATTTTCCTGACAATAATAATTATTTTTAAAACTTTTAATTTCATTTTTTTTAAATTGAATCATTTCTTTATTTATCTTTTATTATTTTTTGTATTTTACTTTCTAGTTTTAGTTTTAGTTTTTAAAAATTCTAATATTAAGAATACATATAATAATGGTAAAGACATAAACTTTTTTTTATTGAAAATAAACTTTTATATAAAAAAGGAAAAAAATCTACTTTTTTAAAAATAAAGTTTATTTTGTTATTTAACTTTTGTGTATCTATATTTTATGAAACTTTACTTCATTTTATAGAAAAATAATTCTAATATTTTTTCCTAAAAATAATAATAATTTTTAAAAATATTTAAAATAATAATTATTTTTAATATTTTAAAATAAAATATAATTTTTAAAATAATATTTATTTTTAAATAATAATAAATTTTAAAAAAATTAGTTTTTTTTAAAAATTAATTGGTGAAATTGGGGTTGGGTCAAACTAGACCTGGTTAGGTTGAAATTTGGTCAAAATGAGTCTAGTTGGGGTCAAATCGGGTAAAAGAAATGAAAATATAAAAAAAATATCACCTTAAGTAAACCTAACAATATAGTTTATTAACTATTAGGTAAACCCATATTAACTAAAATTAAATGGGTTGTTTAACTATTTTATTTATTTAAGTTGGTTAAGGTTTGAAACCATATTTTTAAAAATAAATAAATGTCCAAATTGATTAACAATTTTTCGACTCATATTTCATTCCAAATATAAATCAAAAGTTCTTTCCACCCCAAATTCAAAAATTTTTGATTCAAAAAAATAATATTCAGTGATTATTAATACACCCCCCGCCCCCACCCCATCCCCACTGTAAGACCCCAAATTTTATGAAATAAAAGTATTCAATTTTTCTTATAATTACTATTTAGTAAATGGTTAAATTGATAAATGTTAAAGTTAAGGGTGATATATGAATTTTTTTTTTCGAAATACACAAGTGGTTATAAAATATTCATTGTTATCGGGGAATATTCTCTTGGTCGTGGAATATTCTTACTGCCGGAGAATATTCATACGACGGCGCAGTCTTTTGTGGGCCCCATAACGGAAAGCGATTGGATGAAGAAAACGACAAGAGTAAGTTGTTTATAAATAACGGCGTAGTTGTTACTGTTAATACTGTTGGAATACCCGGTGGTTAAAACACAGTAATACGCGTTGTTGCACAGTAGCACACGGTATTGCACCAATTATTGATTTTTACGTAAGAAGGCATTACTCAATAATTGTTACAGTAATTACTGTTCAGTATTTTATTTTATTGATTCAATAATTGCTGCGTTGATATTTTATATTACTGTTATTTTAATAATTGTCACTACACAATATTTTCTATTATCGGAGCAATAATTCATATTATCTGAATAATATTATTAGATAACATTATTGGCAATGTCTAAAAAGTTCTGTCTAAGGAGAGGTTTGGTCATCTAATTGCGCGTCAGTAAGGAAGAGATCCTTATTGGAAAGCCCCCTCTTTCCTGGGAACGGCCTGGTTGTCATAAATGTGATTCTGTAATATTATTTGTGAATAATTAATTATTGATTCATATGATAAGAAAATATTTATTTTATGTGGATATAAACGAGGGATATATTTTTGTGGTTAAAAATGAAGGAGTCAATGTTGAGGTTTTTATCAGTATTTTTGTCGGAATGGAGGTATTAAAAATTAGGGTTTTTGAGATATTTTGCGAGGGTTATAATTTTTAATCCGACCGTTGGATCGTGGTAATATTTGGATATGTTATACATATATAAGTTGAGTATATGTCCACAAATTTTGAACAGTTAAAAATGAACGTATGATTTATTATGAATTTTACGAGATGACTGGTTCGGAAATTGTTGAATTTTCGGAGTTTATCATTTTGGTAGAAAATTCTAGAATTGGTGGGCCCCACTTGTGGTTGGTGAAGAAATGTGCTGAATTATATTTCAAATGTGGTGGGTGGGAATAGTAGCAGGTAAAGCCATCAGGTTGCAGGTCAAACCTACCAAAATTTTCCTATAAATAGAGGGCTAAGTTAGAATTGAAAATCACACCAAAAACATAAGCTTTCTCTCTTTCTCTCTCTATATTATGAAGTATATTTTGTGAGTATTTAGATACTTTGAGAGTTGCTATTCAGTGCAAGTTTCCTTCGGCTTTACATTCCGGTCAGAAGTACTGCTGTTTTGAGGTAAGGGATAGTAAGGGATAGTAAGGGATTTTAAGGGTTGTTATAATTTTCAGTTTCGTAATTTTTCTGAACTTCAAAAATTCTGGAAAAATTTAAAATGATATTTTGATGAGTTTTATTGATTGTGTCCAAAAATGGTGATTTTTGGATGTATAGATTGAGAGTTATGAATTTTATGAGAAAAGACTATTTTAAAAGTAACCGCTTATAATTCCTTGTGGTTAACTCCAAAATTGATGAACTTTTTATTGGGAGTACATGTGCATGATAGAAGTATACTCTGTAAATTTCAGAATTTTTGGACAAAAGTACAATTTTTGATAAATGTCTAAATATTCGGCTGTTTTGGCCATATGAAAAATAGTAAATAACTTTTAAAAATTCTGAGAAAAATATATGTTCACTATGGGACTATATTATGCTAAATCCCAGAAAAGAAATATTTTTGGAACTGATTTGGTATTTTTCATGAAAATAGTCTAGTTATGAGTAAATGAATTAAATATGTTTTATGAAGTAAGAAAATTGAAAAGTAGGATTTTATGACTTGAGAATCCTATATGAGGTATATACAGAATTTTGATGAGGGTTTTGGTTATTGGTGATAAAATCTTATGAGTTTGGTATTTTAGAATGATTAAATGCATTAATTAGTAAAGTGTAAACAATTTAAATAAATTGTTTATAAGCTTAAGAATATTATTCTTTCAATATCATTATACCGAAATATTGGTATGTATATTATTGTGGAATTTCTACCTTTTTCATGTCGGGGTTACTATTCATGAGTTACTATTCACGAGTTACTATTCATGAGTTACTATTCACGAGTTACTATTCACGACAAAATTGGTTTCTTTTTCTAACCAAATTATAGTTGATTTACGAATATTACTCTTGAGATTAAAACTAGATGTTGATTATATTGATTTTATTATCATATATAACATTTTTATAACCCTAATGATGATATTTCTCTTTGACTTGAGTGTAAAGATGGGTAGATTTCTGGTATGATCATGACTATGGGTTCTCTTTGGCCAGTAGTGCAAAGTTGAATTGTTGACTGGTATGATCATGACCATTGAATTTATAATTGAATATCTTTAGCTTAAGTGTAAAGGTGAAATGATCAACATGGTTATAATTATTGTTTATATAAATTCTGAAATGATTATATATTTCTTTGAGATATTAATATATTTGGCCTGTAGTGCAAATATGAACTGTTGATGAATATATTTGACCTGTAGTGCAAATATGAACTGTTGAGGAATATCTTTGGCCTGTAGTGCAAAGATGAATTATTAATGAATATCTTTGGCCTGTAGTGCAAAGATGAACTGTTGTTGAATATCTTTGGCCTGTAGTGCAAATATGGTCTGTTGATGAATATCTTTGGCCTGTAGTGCAAAGATGAACTGTTGTTGAATATCTTTGGTCGTAGTGCAAAGATGGATTTATTAGTATGATTATGAACAGGAACTGTGATTTGGTATAACCATGATCTTTGATGTTTCAGGTAAAGACAGGTGATGAAAATATTCTTCGTCCTGGGTGCGAAGAAAAATTTAGAATCACAATTATGATTATGAGTTATTCATATGATTGTGGAAAGGAACTGTTGATTGATGTTACATGAATAAAACATTGTTGGTGGATTTTTAACATGGAGAAGATAATAGACTTTATAGTCTATTTGACTCTTCTAATGGATTGCTCGTTCCGCTGCAACTATGGTTGAAATTTTTATCATTTACCATATGTTCTAAATCTCTGATTTATTGTTGATGAAGGCTATTGATAATTGAATTATCTTTAGTCATGATATTCTTTACTGAGCTAGTTGTGCTCACCCTTTTGCTTCACAATTCCTTTCAGGTAATAAGAGTGTAGCTGGATCGAGCGGGGGTAACAAGGGAATAGAACGGTGGTCATCATTTAGTAGTTATATTTGGTGAAGAAAATAGGGTGAGGCGAACCCAACGTTGGAAGGGTGTTTTGTCACTATCATACAAGATGTCTAATGACATACAACCTCGTGTCATCATAAGACATGGTTGTGCTCATCCACTTGCTGAGTATATCTATGGGCACTACCTATATAATCTTGGTGTTTGTTTGAAGTATAATTCTCAATTAGAGACAGTGGAGATAATGATAAGTCAAGAGAAGACTCACCATTGGGAAGAATATGATAGTAATCTTCTCGTTTTTCTTTGGGGTCTATTGGGTCAACCAAGGATAATTCTGTGGCCATATGATATCTATCATAACCTAGACGCGTGGCCTCCCATGTACAAAGGTTTCCTTGAGCATTTCCCAAAGATTCTAATTTCTAAAACAGTTTTTGACTATACCTTTATGTAAGGTGTTATTGTGAGGTGATGTCCACGATTGGAACATGAGTCACATTTGGTATATATTTGTATCCAAACTCACATCATATGTGTTGTTGTATTTTGCACGACAATTGTTGTAATAAAGTTGTAGTTATTTTCTGTACCATGTATTTGACGACTCAGAATGGGTTGGGTGGAATGGACCTATTTTGGGGGCGTTACATTTGGTATCAGAGCTTAGGGATATGATCTCTGGCGGAGATCGGGGAATAGGACTAGGAGGGGAGAGACGAGTAAATCCTTCGCTAGTGTGTCCTACCTAAGCTTATTTGTTGGTCAGTCATAATATCGGGATATTATGTGATATGTTAATTTGTTCAATTAACGTTTGTTTTGAAGCTGTATTCTAGAATGATATCTGAAATACAGGAGATGAGCAATGAAGAAATTATGATGACAGGAAAGAAGGAATCTGAAATGAAAGCAAGGTATTCTCAACTCTTTGAAATACCAGGTACGTAAATTTCGGGGACGAAATTTCATAAGGAGGGGAGATTGTAAGACCCCAAATTTTATGAAATAAAAGTATTCAATTTTTCTTATAATTACTATTTAGTAAATGGTTAAATTGATAAATGTTAAAGTTAAGGGTGATATATGAATTTTTTTTTTCGAAATACACAAGTGGTTATAAAATATTCATTGTTGTCGGGGAATATTCGTTTGGTCGTGGAATATTCTTACTGCCGGAGAATATTCATACGATGGCGCAGTCTTTTGTGGGCCCCATAACGGAAAGCGATTGGATGAAGAAAACGACAAGAGTAAGTTGTTTATAAATAACGGCGTAGTTGTTACTGTTAATACTGTTGGAATACCCGGTGGTTAAAACACAGTAATACGCGTTGTTGCACAGTAGCACACGGTATTGCACCAATTATTGATTTTTACGTAAGAAGGCATTACTCAATAATTGTTACAGTATTTACTGTTCAGTATTTTATTTTATTGATTCAATAATTGCTGCGTTGATATTTTATATTACTGTTATTTTAATAATTGTCACTACACAATATTTTCTATTATCGGAGCAATAATTCATATTATCTGAATAATATTATTAGATAACATTATTGTCAATGTCTAGAAAGTTCTGTCTAAGGAGAGGTTTGGTCATCTAATTGCGCGTCAGTAAGGAAGAGATCCTTATTGGAAAGCCCCCTCTTTCCTGGGAACGGCCTGGTTGTCATAAATGTGATTCTGTAATATTATTTGTGAATAATTAATTATTGATTCATATGATAAGAAAATATTTATTTTATGTGGATATAAACGAGGGATATATTTTTGTGGTTAAAAATGAAGGAGTCAATGTTGAGGTTTTTATCAGTATTTTTGTCGGAATGGAGGTATTAAAAATTAGGGTTTTTGAGATATTTTGCGAGGGTTATAATTTTTAATCTGACCGTTGGATCGTGGTAATATTTGGATATGTTATACATATATAAGTTGAGTATATGTCCACAAATTTTGAACCGTTAAAAATGAACGTATGATTTATTATGAATTTTACGAGATGACTGGTTTGGAAATTGTTGAATTTTCGGAGTTTATCATTTTGGTAGAAAATTCTAGAATTGGTGGGCCCCACTTGTGGTTGGTGAAGAAATGTGCTGAATTATATTTCAAATGTGGTGGGTGGGAATAGTAGCAGGTAAAGCCATCAGGTTGCAGGTCAAACCTACCAAAATTTTCCTATAAATAGAGGGCTAAGTTAGAATTGAAAATCACACCAAAAACATAAGCTTTCTCTCTTTCTCTCTCTATATTATGAAGTATATTTTGTGAGTATTTAGATACTTTGAGAGTTGCTATTCAGTGCAAGTTTCCTTCGGCTTTACATTCCGGTCAGAAGTACTGCTGTTTTGAGGTAAGGGATAGTAAGGGATAGTAAGGGATTTTAAGGGTTGTTATAATTTTCAGTTTCGTAATTTTTCTGAACTTCAAAAATTCTGGAAAAAATTGAAATGATATTTTGATGAGTTTTATTGATTGTGTCCAAAAATGGTGATTTTTGGATGTATAGATTGAGAGTTATGAATTTTATGAGAAAAGACTATTTTAAAAGTAACCGCTTATAATTCCTTGTGGTTAACTCCAAAATTGATGAAATTTTTATTGGGAGTACATGTGCATGATAGAAGTATACTCTGTAAATTTTAGAATTTTTGGACAAAAGTACAATTTTTGATAAATGTCTAAATATTCGGCTATTTTGGCCATATGAAAAATAGTAAATAACTTTTAAAAATTCTGAGAAAAATATATGTTCACTATGGGACTATATTATGCTAAATCCCAGAAAAGAAATATTTTTGGAACTGATTTGGTATTTTTCATGAAAATGGTCTAGTTATGAGTAAATGAATTAAATATGTTTTATGAAGTAAGAAAATTGAAAAGTAGGATTTTATGACTTGAGAATCCTATATGAGGTATATGCAGAATTTTGATGAGGGTTTTGGTTATTGGTGATAAAATCTTATGAGTTTGGTATTTTAGAATGATTAAATGCATTAATTAGTAAAGTGTAAACAATTTAAATAAATTGTTTATAAGCTTAAGAATATTATTCTTTCAATATCATTATACCGAAATATTGGTATGTATATTATTGTGGAATTTCTACCTTTTTCATGTCGGGATTACTATTCATGAGTTACTATTCACGAGTTACTATTCATGAGTTACTATTCACGAGTTACTATTCACGACAAAATTGGTTTCTTTTTCTAACCAAATTATAGTTGATTTACGAATATTACTCTTGAGATTAAAACTAGATGTTGATTATATTGATTTTATTATCATATATAATATTTTTATAACCCTAATGATGATATTTCTCTTTGACTTGAGTGTAAAGATGGGTAGATTTCTGGTATGATCATGACTATGGGTTCTCTTTGGCCAGTAGTGCAAAGTTGAATTGTTGACTGGTATGATCATGACCATTGAATTTATAATTGAATATCTTTAGCTTAAGTGCAAAGGTGAAATGATCAACATGGTTATAATTATTGTTTATATAAATTCTGAAATGATTATATATTTCTTTGAGATATTAATATATTTGGCCTATAGTACAAATATGAACTGTTGATGAATATATTTGACCTGTAGTGCAAATATGAACTGTTGAGGAATATCTTTGGCCTGTAGTGCAAAGATGAATTATTAATGAATATCTTTGGCCTGTAGTGCAAAGATGACCTGTTGTTGAATATCTTTGGCCTGTAGTGCAAATATGGTCTGTTGATGAATATCTTTGGCCTGTAGTGCAAAGATGAACTGTTGTTGAATATCTTTGGTCGTAGTGCAAAGATGGATTTATTAGTATGATTATGAACAGGAACTGTGATTTGGTATAACCATGATCTTTGATGTTTCAGGTAAAGACAGGTGATGAAAATATTCTTCGTCCTGGGTGCGAAGAAAAATTTAGAATCACAATTATGATTATGAGTTATTCATATGATTGTGGAAAGGAACTGTTGATTGATGTTACATGAATAAAACATTGTTGGTGGATTTTTAACATGGAGAAGATAATAGACTTTATAGTCTATTTGACTCTTCTAATGGATTGCTCGTTCCGCTGCAACTATGGTTGAAATTTTTATCATTTACCATATGTTCTAAATCTCTGATTTATTGTTGATGAAGGCTATTGATAATTGAATTATCTTTAGTCATGATATTCTTTACTGAGCTAGTTGTGCTCACCCTTTTGCTTCACAATTCCTTTCAGGTAATAAGAGTGTAGCTGGGTCGAGCGGGGGTAACAAGGGAATAGAACGGTGGTCATCATTTAGTAGTTATATTTGGTGAAGAAAATAGGGTGAGGCGAACCCAACGTTGGAAGGGTGTTTTGTCACTATCATACAAGATGTCTAATGACATACAACCTCGTGTCATCATAAGACATGGTTGTGCTCATCCACTTGCTGAGTATATCTATGGGCACTACCTATATAATCTTGGTGTTTGTTTGAAGTATAATTCTCAATTAGAGACAGTGGAGATAATGATAAGTCAAGAGAAGACTCACCATTGGGAAGAATATGATAGTAATCTTCTCGTTTTTCTTTGGGGTCTATTGGGTCAACCAAGGATAATTCTGTGGCCATATGATATCTATCATAACCTAGACGCGTGGCCTCCCATGTACAAAGGTTTCCTTGAGCATTTCCCAAAGATTCTAATTTCTAAAACAGTTTTTGACTATACCTTTATGTAAGGTGTTATTGTGAGGTGATGTCCACGATTGGAACATGAGTCACATTTGGTATATATTTGTATCCAAACTCACATCATATGTGTTGTTGTATTTTGCACGACAATTGTTGTAATAAAGTTGTAGTTATTTTCTGTACCATGTATTTGACGACTCAGAATGGGTTGGGTGGAATGGACCTATTTTGGGGTTGTCACACCCACCCCCGTCCCCCACCCCCACCCCACCCCACCCCTAACCCTACCCCCACCCTTGCCCTTACCCCACCTTACCCACCCCCACCCACCCACCCACCACCCCACTCCTACTTACCCCCACCCCTATCCCCACCACCCACGCTACCCCTACCCCTACCCCCACCCCCACCCTGCCCACCCCCACCCTGTAAGACCCTAACTTTTATGAATAAAAATTTAATTTTTTTAAAAATTATTTTGAATAGTAAGGTGTTGATTTGATATAATGCTATACTATAGTTATGGGTAATATGTGTAAATTTTATAAAGTAAGCAAGTTGTCATAAAATATTTGTTTGGTCGGAGAATATTCTTTTTATTGGGGAATATTTATACGAAGACGTAATCATTGGTGGACCCCACAACGAAATAACTGTCAGATATAGAAAGCGACAAAAATAACCTGTTCATAAAGTAACGGCAAGACTATTACCGTTAAATTGTTGAAATACATGACGATAAAAGTACAGTAATATATACACGTTGTTCTACAGCGGTATTGCACAGTATCTCTGATTATTGATGCTTACATAAGAAGTCACTCAGTTTCATTCAATAATTACCACAGTAGTTGTTGCATAGTATCTCATATTATTGATTCAATTATTGACACAGTATCATCTGCACAATATTTTATATTATTAAATTAATAATTACGATGACACAATTATGTATATTATTATTTGCATTATTGACAATATCTACAAATTTCTGTCGATAAAAGAACGGTTATTTAATTGCGTGCTAATAAAGAGAAATCTTTTTCGAAAAGTTCTCTCTTTCCTGGGAATGATCTGGTTATTAATATTGTGAGTTATAATATTATTGATGAATAATTGTTGAAAGATTAAAAATGTGTTGATTGAAGATACGATTTGTGGTAGATATTTATTCAAATTTTGATATAAATAGAGGGGTTAATTTGTTATGAAGCGTTTATTGTAAGTTTGGCTTATTATTCTATGGACCCCCATGTGCCAATTTGTCAAACCTTCGGTACAAAATTATCTCAATTTTGTTTTATTATTATTATAAGAGTAATAAAACAGAAAGGTTTTTATATAAAACAGAATTTTTTTTATAATGTATGTAAAGTTGTTTGTTTTATTAGAATATAAATAGAATATATTATATTTTATATAAAGTTTTTATTTTATTAGAATATTTTAGTGCATAGCATTGCATAGTAAAAATCAGATTTCGCCCGTGAAATCGTCCGTGAAAAACTTTATGTTCATTCGTGATTATTTTCTTAAATAGTGCCCTACCATTCTCTTATAAATAATATGCTTAATTAAGAAATAAAAATCACACCAAAATCAGAGAATTTTTCTTCTATAATATTATGCGTATTTCTTTTTAGTATAAAAATACTTTGAGTGTAGCTAATAGTGCAAGATTTACTCAAGAATATCTCCGCTATACCAGTCAAATTTAGTCTCCTACTAAGATAAATGATGTTATTTTCTTTATATTCATAAGGGTTGTCATTCTATTACTTATTAATCTGTGAGAATAACTTGTCTACATGGACTACCGCATGCCTGCTGAATAACCCTTCGTATTTATTCTTTATTAAATTGTGGAAATAATTTGTCTATGCGGATTACCGCATGACGAGTGAAAATTCATTTGCAGCTTCGTATATTCTTTCATACTCGTATGAGATATCATTTCTGTAAGACCCCAAATTATTAATAAATAAAATTTAATTTCCTCTATTTATTATTTTGAAATAGTAAGGGTTGAATTGATTAATGAGGTTAGTTATGGGTAAAATACGCAAATATTTTAAATAAGCAAGTAATTATAAAATATTCATTGTTGTCGGGGAATATTCGTTTGGTCGTGGAATATTCTTCCTGTCGGGGAATATTCGTACGACGGCGCAGTCTTTTGTGGGCCCCATAACGGAAAGTGATTGGATGAAGAAAACGACAAATATAAGTTGTAACGACCCCAAAATTCATACAATTTAAAATCTCAACTTCGGTCGTTAACCATACATTAAATCTTTAATTTTACATCATTATTCGATATTAAAAACACTAAAATAGCGGAATATTTAAAACGTTTATACATTTCCGTCTTTCTTGCCCTGAATCGCAACCTACACTACATCTCTTTGATTCAATCTTATATCATGAATCGTTACAACAAAATGACTATACAAAGTCTTACATCATAACTAAATATCCATATACATTGGATAGCTCAACTTACAATTTAAAAACACTGTAACGTTCAAAATATGAAATACATTTCTCATAAAACATAAGTAATCTTCGTGAATATAGATCTCTATAACTCACTTAGCACATATCTTTACCTTAAAATCTTGACCTGCAAAAGTGGTTATTTGCAAGCTCGACAGCCCAGCAAAGTCTAACAGTTTTCATGCATCACATAACACATAATAATATGCTCGATATACATCTCATTAAAGTAACATGCCATACATGCTTTTAATTCACATAGCAAATATAAAGATTGAGTTCCTTACTCAATCATCATTACTTAGCCAAAACAATGCAGTCATATATTGACTTTAACATTTCATGATTCAACATGCATAACATATCATGCAATTTAAAATAGTTCATCAAGTTCACGTAGAAAATAGGAACCGAAAGACTTGTCTTGATCGTTGTTTACCAATAACAGTTTAACAGCTTACAGCTATCTGCACTTCACGTGCCCTACGCAATTATATAATCATACACATCAAATATTAGTCACATAACAACACATAGTAATTGTAATGTAAACTCTACTCTATATCTCATAATATTTCCTATTAATAAATACACAATGTTCAACTTAATTGTGTTAACTTTCAACTTATATCTCACTGTATTTCATATTCGCAGTTCATTCATATGCTTAAGTCTTGTTAGGACTACTTATTAGCTTTATATTAAATCCACTCCATATCTTATAATATTCATTTCAATTGAATTGAAACACTTTTTAAGTTCATTAACACTTGGCACGACGTTTCGACGTTCATTCGTCACACGCCCGATTTGCCTCTCTTGTGTATGCTTACTATGCTTCTATAACTCATCTAATACATTATTTATTAATGTTAAGCATCATTATATTTACTATTATTCATTTTTTGTAACTTAGAACACCATCTTTTATGGTTAGGAGCACTACACATGCATATGTGCATGCCCGACGCCCTCCGATTGCCTCCGAAAACACAATAGTCCTAAAGATAACCATTTTGACCCATCCTAATTACCTCAAATTGAAAGACTTTAAGAATGAAAGTTGTAGGCCTACTCGTCCTCGTTTCGGATCATCTTGAATCACCTCAATCGGAGTTCGTATGAGGAAGTTATGGCTATTTTACTGCAGGAGGTCAAAACTGTCCAAGTCAGACTACAAATCCGGCGCTGGGGCGCGAGGACTAAGCCAACTAGTGGCGATGGGGCGCGAGATTGGCGCTGGGCCGCGAATTTCAACGCTGGGGCGTGAACTTTTGGCGCTGGGGGGCGATTTTTGGCGCTAGGGCTCAAATTTTGGCGCTGGGGCGCCGAATCTTGCAGAACCCAACCACGAAGAACAGAACAAAGTTACTGTCTTTATTTTTAACAGCAATTAACCCCAATTAACATGTATATCTTCACGTAATTTACACATAAACGCTAACAATCATTCATATACTAGTTACTAACCACTAAACAACGATTTCAGAAAACTTAATTATTTGAAAACATTGTTTTAAAACCAAAACTCCATAGTTGATATATTTTAACACAGTAAACACTGTAAATTCTAATAACAACCAATTTGTTTACTTTAACTATAATTCTCTGAAATTCGTAACAAATGAATTAACATAATCATAGTTTAATCTCTCAATTAGTATAATCTAATTTTATTATCATACAAAATTTAACAATCACTGTTCATATCTTTACTGTAAAACTATTTCCTTCTTGTAACCGTAAATTAGCATACAATCTTATATATACATTAAGCATACAATCATATATATACATATATACATGCTAGTTATTACCAAAATACATGATTTAGTAAAGCATAGTTTACAGATAATTTTTGTAAAGAACCTTATATTACGGTCAAATTCACATATACATAGAGACTTTAAGCACAATTACGTAAAACATATATACATATAAAGGTTATGCCACATACCTTCTAATTGCTCAGTAATCCTTGCTAACACCACTGGAATTGTTTAAAAACCTCATGTACACACTCACAATTTCTCTGATAATTCTCTCCCAAAACTTTCTGACCAAAATCTCTTCTCTGCAAACCTTTCTCTTTTCTTCTCTTTTCTTAGACTTGCGTTAAGTCCAAATGCAGTTTACGTAAAAATCAAAGCCAACCACGATTTACAAACGTCTAAAAAAACCGACGTTACTAATAACCTTATTAATTCAGCCGTTACCAAAAATTATTATATATATTTATATTTTTTTTTAATTTATATTATTAATAAATCACATTTAAAAAGTCCAAAAGCCATAGGGCTTTGTTTGGCAAAATAAATTAAAACTACTTTAATTTATTTTAATAATCACTTATAATATAGTTATTTATCACACTTCTAATTAATTAAGTTTTCATACTTAATTTAATTAATTCTAATAATAATTCATTGCATAATATAATAATTTATTTAATCATTATAAACTCTCTAACTTAATTATTGAATTAAATTAGATTACTATTTTAAAATAATTACTTTCCTTAACTCATTAATTATTTATTAAACAAATAAATAATCAAATCACATCAAATCAATTAAACAAATACTTATTCAACGATAAACATAACCATTAAATATTTATATAATTCAATAAATATTTAAATATTATAATTAAAAATCTGGATTGTTACATCATTCCCTCGTTACAAGGATTCTGTCCTCAGAATCACAACTCAAACCACTCATTCGTTTACCAACTGTAACGATCCCAAAATCCACACAATTTAAAATCTCAACTTCGGTCGTTAACCATACATTAAATCTCTAATTTTACATCATTATTCGATATTAAAAACACTAAAATAGCGGAATATTCAAAACGTTTATACATTTCCTTCTTTCTTGCCCTGAATCGCAACCTTTACAATACATCTCTTTGATTCAATCTTATATCATTAATCGTTACAACAAAATGACTATACAAAGTCTTACATCATAACTAAATATCCATATACATTGGATAGCTCAACTTACAATTTAACAACACTGTAACGTTCAAAATATGAAATATATTTCTCATAAAACATAAGTAATCTTCGTAAATATAGATCTCTATAACTCACTTAGCACATATCTTTACCTTAAAATCTTGACCTGCAAAAGTGGTTATTTGCAAGAGTGAGCTCGACAGCCCAGCAAAGTCTAACAGTTTTCATGCATCACATAACACATAATAACATGCTCGATATATATCTCATTAAAGTAACATGGCGTACATGCTTTTAATTCACATAGCAAATATAAAGATTGAGTTCCTTACTCAATCATCATTACTTAGCCAAAACAATGCAGTCATATATTGACTTTAACATTTCATGATTCAACATGCATAACATATCATGTAATTTAAAATAGTTCATCAAGTCCACGTAGAAAATAGGAACCGAAAGACTTGCCTTGATCGTTGTTTACCAATAACAGTTTAACAGCTTACAGCTATCTGCACTTCACGTGCCCTACACAATTATATAATCATACACATAAAATATTAGTCACATAACAACACATAGTAATTGTAATGTAAACTCTACCCTATGTCTCATAATCTTTCCTATTAATAAATACACAATGTTCAACTTAATTGTGTTAACTTTTAACTTATATCTCACTGTATTTCATATTCGCAGTTCATTCAAGTGCTTAAGCCTTGCTAGGACTACTTATTAGCTTTATATTAAATCCACTCCATATCTTATAATATTCATTTCAATTGAATTGAAACACTTTTTAAGTTCATTAACACTTGGCACGACGTTTCGACGTTCATTCGTTACACGCCCGATTTGCCTCTCTTGTGTATGCTTACTATTCACGTATGCGAGTCAGGAGGAGATTTTAAAAAGAGGAGATTCAACAATGACAATACGAAGACGTCAGCACCAGCAGCAACTGGTTCCAAGGGAGGAGAACGACCACCGGTTATATGCTATAAGTGCGGAAAAGAAGGACATATCAGCCTAAACTGCCCACAACAGTTTAAGGTATGTTATAATTATGGAAAGGAAGGACATATCGCTTGAGATTGCACTGTAGCGAAACCAAGTCCAGCGGGGATGGTGACTCAAAAAGTTGTCCCAGAAAAGTTAAAGTCAACAGTTCCTGGAAGAGCGTTTTTCCTGACTGGTCAGAATGCGAGGAACCCGAACGAAGTTAGCACGGGTTAGTTAATTATAAATTTTTACGAAGTCTATACCTTATTAGTTACCGGTTCTACCCATTCATTTATCTCTCCTGCTTATACTCAACGTTTAAACTTGACTCCGGAGAAAATTAGACTTTGACTTATCTGTTGAAACTCCGTTAGGAGAAACTTTCATCACATCCACTGTTTATAAATCTTGTTTGATCCAAGTTGACACCATCACATTACCTGTTGTCCTTATCTCTTTAAAGATACTTGCTTTTGATGTGATTTTAGGCATCGATTGGTTAACTACTCATCATGCCAAATTGATTGCTTTTGTAAGGTTGTTAGTTTTCATATTCCTAAGCAACCTGTTATTTAAATTCAAGCAACCAAACCATTGAAGTCAAACTCGTTCATATCAAGCCATAAAGTTATTCGTTTATTGAAAAACGGATGTCAAGCTTTCTTAGCCATGTCATGGACTTGGACAAAAATACATCAGATTTGAATGATATTTCTGTTGTTAGTAAAATTTTTGACGTATTTTCTGAAGAATTTCTTGGCTTACTCCCAGAGCGTGATATTGAATTTTGTATCGACTTTGAACCCGGTACAAAACCCATTTCTAAAATCTCATATCAAATGGCTCCTATTGAACTTCAAGAGTTAAAAACCTAACTGTAGAAGTTCGTATCCGAGCATTTATCTGGTGACTTCCTTTGTAGAATGCACCGAAGCCAGACTCTCCGTAGGGGACGCCATATTCGTGCGGTAATAAACTGATAGGTGTCATTGTGACGTGCTATCCAAGATTGGGATATGAGTCACAGTTGAGAGCAACCTACGTCAGTAATCGAAATATGTAGCTTTCTATGCTTAACTGGTTATTATCGGAGATTCGTAAAAGAATTTTCTCGAATCGCTACTCCATTAACTCAGCTGACTCGTAAAGATACAAACTTCGAATGGACCGAGGAATGCGAGAAGAGCTTCCAAGAATTCAACATGCGACACCGACGTTGGCTCGAGCTGTTGAAAGATTTCGATCATACCATCCAATACCATCCTAGAAAAGCAAACGTGGTAGCTGACGCATTGAGTAGAAGATCATATGCAGGAACGAGTGCGATGATGTCAAGTATACACGTAGAATCAACTTTAATCGATAAAGTTAAAGTTGCTTAAGCCACAGACCCGGAGCTGATGCGTATGAAAAAGAAAGTGCAAGAAGTTGTTATTCTAAAAGCGAGAATTGGCGATGTGAGGAAAGCTCAAACCTTCTATTTATTGGTCCATTTGAAATGCTCGATCGAGTAGGAACTGTGGCCTATAGACTCGCTTTACAGTCAAGTATGATGCGTGTTCATAATGTTTTTCACGTATCGAAGTTACGAAAATATGTGGACGACCCAAACCACGTTATTGAGTTAGAACCGGACGAGATAGCCGAAGACTTAACGTACGAGGAGGTACCTGTCAAGATCTTGGATAGGAAAGAGCATGTCCTACGCACGAAGGTCATACCACAAGTTAAAGTTTTGTGGAGAAACCATGCTATTGAGGAAATGACCTGGGAGTTAGAAACGGAAATGAAAGCGAGGTATCCTCATCCTTTCGAAACACCAGGTACGTACGTCAATTTCGAGGACGAAATTTCATAAGGAGGGGAGGTTGTAAGACCCCAAATTATTAATAAATAAAATTTAATTTCCTCTATTTATTATTTTGAAATAGTAAGGGTTGATTTGATTAATGTGGTTAGTTATGGGTAAAATGCGCGAATATTTTAAAAATAAGCAGGTGGTTATAAAATATTCATTGTTGTCGGAGAATATTCGTTTGGTCGTGGAATATTCTTGCTGTCGGGGAATATTCGTACGACGGCGCAGCTTTGTGTGGGCCCCATAACGAAAAGCGATTGGATGAAGAAAACGACAAAAACAAGTCGTATAAAAATAACGGCGTAGTTGCTACCGTTAATACTATTGGAATACCCGGTGGTTAAAACACAGTAATACGCGTTGTTGCACAGTAGCACGCGGTTTGCACCAATTATTGATTCTTACGTATGAAGGCACTACTCAATAATGGTTACAGTAATTACTGTTCAGTATTTTATTTTATTGATTCAATAATTGCTGCGTTGATATTTTATATTACTGTTGTTTTAATAATTGTCACTACACAGTATTTTCTATTATCGGAGCAATAATTCATATTATCTGAATAATATTATTAGATAACATTATTGGCAATGTCTAGAAAGTTCTGTCTAAGGAGAGGTTTGGTCACCTAATTGCGCGCCAGTAAGGAGAAATCCTTATTGAAAAGCCCCCTCTTTCCTGAAAACGGCCTGGTTGCCAGTACTGTGATTCTGTAATATTATTTGTGAATAATTAATTAATGATTTATATGATGAGGAAAATATTGATTTTATATGAATATAGATGGAGAAAATTTTTAAATGTGACAATTGTTAAAAATTAATATTTTATATTTTTCTGATAAAATAATTCATTTAAATATATTATTTTAATAATATATTAATGGTGATATTTTTACAATAAATGTGGGATATATGAGTATATGAGGAGGAAGAGTATTTTTGTTGGATTAAATATTTAACACATGTTTTGTGTGTTGGTGGACACAATTCTTGACCGAAAATTTGATTATAGCCTGTAAAATCGTCCGTTTATGGATTTCGGTTAATTTCTGTTTGGAATTTGTAAAAATTTTCTTCTGCAAAGTTGTAGATAATGGAATTTCCTATGAAAAGTCGCAAGTTTCGAATTTTTCTGACAAAAGGGCTATTTATTATGAATTATTGAAGTTCTGAAATTCTAAAATAATTGATTTTTAGAAGTTTAAAATATTTTTAATATGAAAAACGTTTTTGGTGATTTGAGTGTGGGTCTTGCATGTGTTTTGATAGCTGAATTCAGATTCTTGGTACGTAGGAAGTTATAGAAATAATAATAATATTATTAAATTAAATTTTCTGCTTTGGTATTTTAAGCATTTTCCCATAAATAGGGTGCTTAGGTTAGAATTGAAAATCACACCAGAAACTGAAATTCTCTTTATTTCTCTCTCTATATTAGTGACCGTATTCTTGTGAGTATTTTAATACTTTGAGTGTTGCTATACGGTGCAAGTTCAAGTCATAGCCTATATCCGGTGTTTCAACTAGAAGTACTGTCTTTACGAGGTAAGGGATATTATTTTATTCGAAAATGATATTATTTCTTCAATATCATTATGCCGAAATATTGGTTAGAAATTTTTATCAAATTTAGAACTTTTTCATGTCGGGGTTACTATTCACGAGTTACTATTCATAAGTTACTATTCACGAGTTACTATTCACCGAAAAATGAAATTTTTTTCTTTTTTTGCAAAATATCTATTCTGGATACTAGCTTTGATTGTATCCATGTTTTGATCATTCTTGAATTTTACCCCACTATGATTATTTATGAGGTATTTTTGGACATGGAAAAGCTGAAATACGAATCCTTAATATTTGTTCTTTTGTTTCACTGGATTCGTTTTTTTTAAAATATTTTTCATCATCCTCAGTCTTAAATGATGATATAACTAAATATCTTTGGCCTGTAGTGCAAAGATGAATGATTTCTGATGAATATCTTTGGTCCGTAGTGCAAAGATGAACAGGTGTTGAGATGAACATGACCAACTGATGAATATCTTTGGCCTGTAGTGTAAAGATGACTATTTAATTCAAGATATTTATTGATTGATGTTACAGGGATAAAATGTTAATGATGGACTTTTAAATTCATAGATAATCGTAGATTTCATTCTCTACGTAACTCTTCTATGAATTATTATTTTTCGCTGCGAATATTGATTTAAAACTTGTTGTCTATTATATTCTATTAGATTTTTCCCTGTTGAAGACTAAGGATAATTTGTTGTATATTATCTTAGTCATAATATTCTTTACTGGGCTAGTTGAGCTCACCCTTTTCCTTGTTGTTCCATTTTTCTTCTCAGGAGGCGAGAATGTAACGAGTACTAGTCAGGGTGTGGAATGATGGTTCAAGACAGTTGTTTTAGTAGTCCCCACTATTTTGTAAAATAGTATATCAATAAGTATAATGAGGACTTAATTGAGTACGAATACTGTCTAGATGACAATATTTGTATTTAAACTCACAGTATATGTGTTGTCATATTTTGCACGACAATTGTAATAATAAAGTTGTAGTTATTTTCTGTACCATGTATTTGGCGACTCAGAATGGGTTGGATGGATTGGACCTATTTTGGGGGCGTCACACATAATAACATGCTCGATATACATCTCATTAAAGTAACATGGTATACATGCTTTTAATTCACATAGCAAATATAAAGATTGAGTTCTTTACTCAATCATCATTACTTAGCCAAAACAATACAGTCATATATTGACTTTAACATTTTATGATTCAACATGCATAACATATCATGCAATTTAAAACAGTTCATCAAGTCCACGTAGAAAATAGGAACCGAAAGACTTGACTTGATCGTTGTTTACCAATAATAGTTTAACAGCTTACAGCTATCTGCACTTCACGTGCCCTACGCAATTATATAATCATACACATCAAATATTAGTCACATAACAACACATAGTAATTGTAATGCAAACTCTAATCTATGTCTCATAATCTTTCCTATTAATAAATACACAATGTTCAACTTAATTGTGTTAACTTTCAACTTATATCTCACTGTATTTCATATTCGCAGTTCATTCAAGTGCTTAAATCTTGCTAGGACTACTTATTAGCTTTATATTAAATCCACTCCATATCTTATAATATTTATTTCAATTGAATTGAAACAATTTTTAAGTTCATTAACACTTGGCACGACGTTTCGACGTTCATTCGTCACACGCCCGATTTGCCTCTCTTGTGTATACTTACTATGCTTCTATAACTCATCTAATACATTATTTATTAATGTTAAGCATCATTATATTTACTATTATTCATGTTTTGTAACTTAGGATAAAATCTTTTATGGTCAGGAGCACTACACATGCATATGTGCATGCCCGACGCCCTCCGATTCCCTCCGAAAACACAATAGTCCTAAAGATGACCATTTTGACCCATCCTAATGCCCTCAAATTGAAACACTTAAAGAACAAAAGTTGTAGGTCTACTCGTCCTCGTTCCGGATCATCTTGAATCACCTCAATCGGAGTTCGTATGAAGAAGTCATGGCTATTTTACTACAGAAGGTCAAAACTATCCAAGTCAGACTACAAATCCGGCGCTGGGGCGCGAGGACTAAGCCAACTAGTGGCGCTGGGTCACGAATTTCTGCGATGGGGTGCAAACTTCTGGCGCTGGGGCGCGAATTTTGGCGTCGGGGCGCGATTTTTGGTGTTGGGGCTCAAATTTTGGCGATGGGGCGCCGAAACTTGCAGAACCCAACCACGAAGAACAGAACAAAGCTACTGTCTTTATTTTTAACAGCAATTAACCCCAACTAACATGTATATCTTCACGTAATTTACACATAAACGCTAGCAATCATTCATATACTAGTTACTAACCACTAAACAACGATTTCAGAAAATTTAATTCTTTGAAAACACTGTTTTAAAACCAAAACTCCATAGTTGATATATTTTAACACAGTAAACACTGTAAATTCTAATAACAACCAATTTGTTTACTTTAACTACAATTCTCTGAAATTTGTAACAAATGAATTAACATAATCATAGTTTAATCTCTCAATTAGTATAATCTAATTTTATTATCATACAAAATTTAACAATCACTGTTCATATCTTTACTGTAAAACTATTTCCTTCTTGAAACCGTAAATTAGCATACAATCTTATCTCTACATTAAGCATACAATCATATATATACATATATACATGCTAGTTATTACCAAAACACATGATTTAGTAAAGCATAGTTTACAGACAATTTTTGTAAAGAACCTTATATTACAGTCAAATTCACGTATACATAGAGACTTTAGGCACAATTACGTAAAACATATATACGTATAAAGGTTATGTCACATACCTTCTAATTGCTCAGTAATCCTTGCTAACACCACTGGAATTGTTTGAAAACCTCATGTACACACTCACAATTTCTCTGATAATTCTCTCCCAAAACTTTCTGACCAAAATCTCTTCTCTGCAAACCTTTCTCTTTTCTTTTCTTTACTTAGACTTACGTTAAGTCCAAATGCAGTTTACGTAAAAATCAAAGCCAACCACGATTTACAAACGTCTAAAAAAACCGACGTTACTAATAACCTTATTAATTCAGCCGTTAACAAAAATTATTATATATATTTATATTTTTTTTAATTTATATTATTAATAAATCACATTTAAAAAGTCCAAAAGCCATAGGGCTTTGTTTGGCAAAATAAATTAAAACTACTTTAATTTATTTTAATAATCACTTATAATATAGTTATTTATCACACTTCTAATTAATTAAGTTTTCATACTTAATTTAATTAATTCTAATAACAATTCATTGCATAATATAATAATTTATTTAATCATTATAAACTCTCTTACTTAATTATTGAATTAAATTATAATACTATTTCAAAATAATTACTTTCCTTAACTCATTAATTATTTATTAAATAAATAAATAATCAAATCACATCAAATCAATTAAACAAATACTTATTCAACGATAAACTCAACCATTAAATATTTATATAATTCAATAAATATTTAAATATTATAATTAAAAATTTGGATTGTTACATAAGTTATTTATAAATAACGGCGTAGTTGTTACCGTTAATACTGTTGGAATACCCGGTGGTTAAAACACAGTAATACGCGTTGTTGCACAGTAGCACACGGTATTATACCAATTATTGATTTTTACGTAAGAATGCACTACTCAATAATTGTTACTGTAATTACTGTTCAGTATTTTATTTTATTGATTTAATAATTGTTGCATTGATATTTTATATTACAGTTATTCAATAATTGTCACTACACAGTATTTTCCATTATCGGAGCAATAATTCATATTATCTGAATAATATTATTGGATAACATTATTGGCAATGTCTAGAAAGTTCTGTCTAAGGAGAGGTTTGGTCATCTAATTGCGCGCCAGTAAGGAGAGATCCTTATTGGAAAGCCTCCTCTTTCCTGGGAACTGCCTAGTTGTCAGTATTGTAATTCTGTAATATTATTTGTGAATAATTAAATATTGATTTATATGATGAGAAAAATATTAATTTTATGTGGATATAGATGGAGAAAATTTTTAATGTGACAATTGTCGAAAATTAATATTTTATCTTTTTCTGATAAAATAATTCATTTAAATATATTATTATATTTTAATAATATAATAATAGTGATATTTTTATAATGAATGTGGGATATATGAGTATATGAGGAGAAAGAGTATTTTTGTTGTATTAAATGATTAACACATGTTTTGTGTGTCGGTGGACCCCATTTCTTGACTGAAATTTGATTATAGCCTGTAAAATCGTCCGTTTGTGGATTTCGGTCAATTTCTGTTTGGAATTTGGAAAAATTTTCTTCTGCAAAGTTGTAGATAATGAAATTTACTATGTAAAACACATCTGGTTCAAATTTTTCTGATAAAAGGACTATTTATTATGAATTATTGAAGTTCTGAAGTTCCAGAATAATTGATTTTTAGAAGTTTTAAATAATTATATTAACAAAAACGTTTTTTACATTTTTTGGGCACCATTTGCACTTGTTATGGCTAAAATCAGATGACTTAGGTGTGCGAATGAATTTATAAAATATATATTAATATTTTATTAAATTTTCTGATTTGGTGTTCTAAGCATTTTCCTATAAATAGGGTGCTTAGGTTAGAATTGAAAATCACACCAGAAACTAAAGTTTTCTCTCTCTATATTATCGACCGTATTCTTGTGAGTATTTTAAGACTTTGAGAATTGCTATACGGTGCAAGTTCCCTTCAGCACGATATCCAGTATTCCAGCTAGAAGTACTGTCTTTTCTGAGGTAAGGGATTCTATTTTTTTTTTATAAATGATATTATTTCTTTCAATATCATTATGCCGAAATATTGATCTGAACTTTTTATCAAATTTGGAACTTTTAGTGTCGGGATTACTATTCACGTATACGGCACTATTCACGTATACGGCACTATTCACGAATACGACACTATTCACCAAAAAATTAAATTTTCGTTTTTGTCCAAGATATTTATTATGGATACTAGTTTTGATTGTATCCATATTTTGATCATTCTTGAATTTTACTTCGCTATGATTATTTATGAAGTATTTTTGAACTCGGATTGTTTAAAGTACGAATCCTTAATATTTGTTATTTTATTTCACTGGATTCGTTTCCTTTAAAATATTTTTTATCATCCTCAGTCCTAAATGATGATATTACTGAATATCTTTGGCCTGTAGTGCAAAGATGAATGATTTTCTGATTAATATCTTTGGCCCGTAGTGCAAAGATGAACAATTATTTAGATGAACATGACCAACTGATGAATATCTTTGGCCTGTAGTGCAAAGATGAACATTTGATTCCAGATATATATATTGATTAATGTTACAGGGATAAAATATCGATGATGGACTTTTAAATTCATAGATGATAGTAGATTTCATCCTCTACTTAACTCTTCTAATGAATTATTATTTCCGCTGCGAATATTGATTTAAAACTTGTTGTCTATTGTATTCTATTAATTTTTTTCCCTGTTGAAGACTAACGATAATTTGTACTATATTATCTTAGTCATAATATTCTTTACTAGGCTAGTTGAGCTCACCCTTTTCCTTTTTGTTCTATTTTTCTTCTCAAGAGACGAGAAGATAGCGAGTACTAGTCGGGGTATAGAATGAAGGTTCTAGAAAGTCGTTTTAGTAGTCCTCACTATTTTTGTAAAATAATGTATCAATAATTATAATGAGGACTTATTTGAGTGTGGATATTGTCTAGATGACAATATTTGTATTTAAACTCACAGTTTTTATGTTTTATTAATAAAGTTGTAGTTATTTCTGTACCATGTATTTTGACGACTCAGAATGGGTGTTATATACCTATTTTGGGGGCGTCACAGTTGGTATCAAAGCTTAGGGATATGGTCTCTGGCGGAGATCGGGGAATAGTACTAGGAGGGGAGAGACGAGTAAATCTTTCGCTAGTGTGTCATACCTAAGCTTATTTGTTGGTCAGTCATAATATAGGGGTATTATGTGATTTGTTAATTTGTTTAATTAACCCTTGTTTTATGGCAGTATTTAAGAATGATAACTGAGAATGTTAACAGTGGAGTAAACGAAACCATGGAGACGCCTGTACTCACCAACGAGGAGAACGTGCAACAGGCTGGCAATGTTCCTTCTGTGAACAACACCACTGAGCAGATGATGAACGATGGGATGTTTAGAAGCTTTTTGCAGTTCATGCAAAATCAGACGAGGGAGACTCGTGTTCAAAATACAGGAGGAAATGATAGCAATTCACGGCTTGTGACAGCCAATCAGTTCAAGGAGTTGGGACCACCAGAATTCTGGGGAAAGCCGGATCCGATTAAGGCGGAGACGTGGGTCAAATAAATTACCAAGATATTCGATGTCTTGGGATGCACGGAAGAACAGAAGGTTCCATTCGCCACCTTTATGTTCCGTAATGAGGCAGATTACTGGTGGGAATCTGTAAAGCGTACTCATGCAGCCGCACTTAGCATGTCTTGGGAAACATTTTAAAAATTGTTCAATGACAAGTACTTTCCTGAAAGTATTCGTCATATGAAGGAGATAGAGTTTATTAGACTGGAGCAGAATAACATAACGGTGTCCCAGTACGAGGCGAAGTTTGCAGAGTTGTCTAGGTTTGCACCTCATTTGGTGGAGAATGAGGAACGTATGACACGGATGTTTCTGAGAGGTTTGAAACCCGGCATACGTCAATATCTTATTTCACATAAATTTTATCTCTATTCAGATGTTGTCAACAGGGCTCAATTATTAGAGCGAGATAACGAGTACGTTCAACCGAGGGACCACAACCAGGATCATACTGGTGACAGGAGTCATCAGAACAACGATAACCAGCGGAGAAAGAAAAATACGGACAAGAGCAGCAACCACTCTGGTGGTAATCATGGCCATGAGAATAGAAGAAGCGAGTCGGGAGGAGATTTTAAAAAGAGGAGATTCAACAATGACAATATGAAGATGTCAGCACCAGCAGCAACTGGTTTCAAAAGAGGAGAACGACCACCGGTCATATGCTATATGTGCGAAAAAGAAGGACATATCAGCCCAAACTGCCCACAACAGTTTAAGGTATGTTATAATTGTGGAAAGGAAGGACATATAGCTCGAGATTGCACTGTAGCGAAACCAAGTCCAGCGGGGATGGTGACTCAAAAGGCTGTCCCATAAAAGTCAAAGTCAACGGTTCCTGGAAGAGCGTTTGTCATGACTGGTCAACATGCGAGGAACCCAAACGAGGTGATCACGGGTAAGTTAATCATAAATTCATGCGAAGTTTATACCTTACTAGATACCGGTGCTACCCATTCATTTATTTCTCATGCTTGTGCTCAACGTTTAAACTTGACTCCGGAGAAATTAGACTTTAATTTATCTGTGGAGACTCCGTTAGGAGAAACTTTAATCACATCCACTGTTTATAAATCTTATTTGATCCAAGTTGGCACCATCTCCTGACCTGTTGACCTTATCTCTTTAAAGATACTTGTATTTGACGTGATTTTAGGGATTGATTGGTTAACTACTCATCATGCCAAAATTGATTATTTTCGTAAGGTTGTTAGTTTTCATATTCCTAAGCAACCTGTTGTGCGAATTCAAGCAACTAAGCCATTAAAATCAATCACTGTTATATCAAGTCATAAAGTTATTCGTTTATTAAAAAATGAATATCAAGCTTTCTTAGCCCATGCTATGGATTTTAATAAAGACACATCAGATTTGAATAATATTACTGTTATTAGTGACTTTCCTGACGTATTTCCTGAAGAACTTCCCGGTCTACCCCCAGAACGTGAAGTTAAATTCTTTATAGATCTTGAACCTGGTAAAAAGACCATTTCTAAAACCCCATATCGAATGGCTCCTATTGAACTTCAGGAGTTAAAGGTCCAATTACAGGAGCTGTTGGACATCGGTTTCATTCGTCCTATTACATCTCCTTGGGGTGCTCCTGTTTTATTCGTAAAGAAGAAAGACGGGAGTATGCCACTTTGTATCGACTACCGGGAATTAAACCATGTCACTATCAAGAATAGGTATCCGCTACCTCGTATTGATGACCTGCTTGATCAGTTACAAGGAACACAATTTTTTTCAAAAATCGATCTTCTTTTTGGATATCATCACCTGAAAATTAGAACTGAGGATATTCCAAAGACTGTCTTTAGAACTCGGTACGGGCATTATAAATTCTTAGTCATGTCTTTTGGATTGACTAATGCTCCTGCGGCTTTCATGGACATGATGAACCGAGTATTCAAGGAATATTTGGATCAGTTTATTGTTGTTTTTATTGATGACATCCTCATATATTCCAAAATTCGTGAAGATCATGAGCACCATTTGAAGCTGGTACTCCAAAGGCTTCGTGAAAATAAGTTATATGCCAAGTTGAAGAAATGCGAGTTCTGGCTTGAGGAAGTAGCATTCCTTGGGCACGTGGTGTCAAAACATGGAGTATCTGTTAACCCGACGAAGATTGAAGTAATACAAAGTTGGGAACAACCGAAGTCGGTGATCGAAGTACGTAGCTTTCTGGGCTTAGCTGGTTATTATCGGAGATTCGTGGAAGGATTTTCTCGAATCGCTACTCCATTAACTCAGCTGACTCGGAAAGATATCAAATTTGTATGGAGAGAGGAATGTGAGAAGAGTTTCCAAGAGCTTAAGAGGAGACTCATTTCGACACCTGTTTTGACCATACCATCTGGTTCGGATGGATTTGTTATCTACAACGATGCTTCAGGCAAAGGGCTAGGATGTGTTCTCATGCAACGTGGGAAAGTTATAGTCTATGCCTCACGACAACTTAAAGAATATGAGAGAAATTATCCTACTCATGATCTAGAGTTGGCAGCAGTCATTTTCGCGCTAAAGATCTGGAGGCACTATCTATATGGAGAGAAAGTGGAGATATATTCAGACCATAAAAGCCTCAAATATTTCTTCACTCAAAAAGAACTCAACATGCGGCAACGACGTTGGCTCGAGCTGTTGAAAGACTATGACCATACCATTCAATACCATCCTGGAAAAGTGAACATGGTAGCCGACGCATTGAGTAGAAGATCAGACGCGGGAACGAGTGCGATGTTGTCAGCACAAAGGCCCATTTGGTGTGATTTACAAAAGATGAAGATAGAATTCAAGACTCCGGGGACCCATGCAATGATATCAAGTATACGTATAGAACCAACTTTAATCGAAAAAGTTAAAGTTTCTCAAGCCACAGACCCGGAGCTGGTGCGTATGAAGAAGAAAGTGCAAGAATGTGCTATTCCAGAAGCAAGAATCAATGAAGAAGGAATACTTCGAGTCCACTCCAGACTTTGTGTTCCTAATGATTCTGATTTGAAGTACAAGATCATGATGGAGGCACACAATATACCATTTGCAATCCATCCTAGAAGTACCAAAATGTATCGTGATCTTTGACATACATTTTGGTAGAACAATATGAAAAGAGAGATTGCAAAGTTTATCTCGAGGTGTTTTACTTGTCAACGTGTAAAGGCGGAGCATCAAGTGCCTAAGGGCCCATTGCAACCACTTGAGATTCCGAAATGGAAGTGGTAACACATTACCATGGATTTTGTTACGGGTCTTCCCACGCTTTCTCAAGGCATAAATGCTATTTGGGTTATTGTTGATAGATTAACCAAGTCTGCTCATTTCTTGCCGATACGGGAGACTTTTTCCTTTGAACGTCTTGCTCGTATGTACGTAGATGAGATTGTAAGATTGCATGGCATGCCAGTATCCATAGTTTCGGATCGTGACCCAAGATTCACTTCACGATTTTGGATTAGCTTGTAAAAAGCTATGGCCACGGATTTACGATTCAGTTCGGTATACCATCCTCAAACGGACGGGCAGTCAGAGAGGACTATTTAAACTCTTAAAGATCTATTAAGACTCTGTGTCTTAGACTTCAAAGGGAGTTGGGATAAGTATTTACCATTGGTGGAGTTCTATTACAATAACAGTTATCAGACAAGTATAGGGGTGGCTCCATTCGAAGCATTATATGGACGAAAGTGTCGCTCTCCAATATGTTGGGATGAGGTGGGTGAAGCAACATTGTTGGGACCCGAGTTGGTACGTATTACTACAAAAAAGATCCAAATTATTCGACAACGTATACAAACGGCACAAGATCGACAAAAGAGTTATGCGGATCTTCATCGAAAGGACGTGGAATTTAATATTGGGGATCATGTATTATTGCGTGTGGCTCTATGGAAGGGAGTTACAAGATTTGGGAAAAGAGGAAATCTCAATCCACGATTTATTAGCCCATTTCAGATTCTTGACCGGTAGGAAATGTGGCCTATAGACTCGCGTTACCTCCAAGTATGTCTCGTGTTCATAATATTTTTCATATATCTATGCTTCGTAAATATGTTAAAGACCCAAACCACGTCATTGAGTTAGAACCGGACGAGATAGCTGAAGACTTAACATACGAGGAGGTACCTGTCAAGATCTTGGATAGGAAAGAGCATGTCCTACGTACAAAGGTCATATCACAAGTTAAAGTTTTGTGGAGGAACCATGCTATTGAGGAAATGACCTGGGAGTTGGAAACAGAAATGAAAGCGAGGTATTCTCATCTTTTCGAAACACCAGGTACGTACGTCAATTTCGAGGACGAAATTTCATAAGGAGGGGAAGTTGTAAGACCCCAAATTATTAATAAATAAAATTTAATTTCCTCTATTTATTATTTTGAAATAGTAAGGGTTGAATTGATTAATGAGGTTAGTTATGGGTAAAATGCGCAAATATTTTAAATAAGCAAGTGATTATAAAATATTCATTGTTGTCGGGGAATATTCGTTTGGTCGGGTAATATTCTTCCTGTCGGGGAATATTCGTACGACGGCGCAGTCTTTTGTGGGCCCCATAACGGAAAGTGATTGGATCAAGAAAACGACAAGTATAAGTTATTCATAAATAATGGCATAGTTGTTACCGTTAATACTGTTAGAATACCCGGTGGTTAAAATATAGTAATACGCGTTGTTGCACAGTAGCACACGGTATAACACCAATTATTGATTCTTACGTAAGAAGGCACTACTCAATAATTGTTACCGTAATTACTGTTCAGTATTTTATTTTATTGATTCAATAATTGTTGCATTGATATTTTATATTACTGTTGTTCAATAATTGTCACTACACAGTATTTTCCATTATCGGAGTAATAATTCATATTATCTGAATAATATTATTGGATAACATTATTGGCAATGTCTAGAAAATTCTGTCTAAGGAGAGGTTTGGTCATTTAATTGCGCTCCAGTAAGGAGAGATCCTTATTGGAAAGCCCCCTCTTTCCTGAGAACTGTCTGGTTGTCAGTATTGTGATTCTGTAATATTATTTGTGAATAATTAAATATTGATTTATATGATGAGGAAAATATTTATTTTATGTGGATATAGATGGAGAAAATTTTTAATGTGACAATTGTTGAAAATTAATATTTTATCTTTTTCTGATAAAATAATTCATTTAAATATATTATTATATTTTAATAATATAATAATGGTGATATTTTTACAATGAATGTGGGATATACGAGTATATGAGGAGAAAAAGTATTTTTGTTGCATTAAATGATTAACACATATTTTGTGTGTCGGTGGACCCCATTTCTTGACTGAAATTTGATTATAGCCTGTAAAATTGTCCGTTTGTGAATTTCGATCAATTTCTGTTTGGAATTTGGAAAAATTTTCTTCTGTAAAGTTGTAGATAATGAAATTTCCTTTGAAAGAGTCATGTGGTTCAAATTTTTCTGACAAAAGGGCTATTTATTATGAATTATTAAAGTTCTGAAGTTCCAAAATAATTAATTTTTGGAAGTTTTAAATAATTATATTAACAAAAACGTTTTTTACATTTTGTGGGCACCATTTGCACATGTTAACGGCTGAAATCAGATGACTTAGGTGTGCAAAGGAATTTATAAAATATATATTAATATTTTATTAAATTTTTTGATTTGGTGTTCTAAGCATTTTTCTATAAATAGGGTGCTTAGGTTAGAATTAAAAATCACATCAGAAACTAAAGTTTTCTCTCTCTTTCTCTCTCTATATTATCGAGCGTATTCTTGTGAGTATTTTAAGACTTTGAGTATTGTTATACGGTACAAGTTCCCTTCAGCACTATATCCAGTATTCCAGCTAGAAGTACTGTCTTTTCTTAGGTAAGGGATGTTATTTTTTTTTATAAATGATATTATTTCTTTCAATATCATTATGCCGAAATATTGATCTGAACTTTTTATCAAATTTAGAACTTTTAGTGTCGGGGTTACTATTCACGTATACGGCACTATTCACGTATACGACACTATTCACGAATACGACACTATTCACCGAAAAATTAAATTTTCATTTTTGTCCAAGATATCTATTATGGATACTAGCTTTGATTGTATCCATGTTTTGATCATTCTTGAATTTTACTTCGCTATGATTATTTATGAAGTATTTTTGAACTCGAATTGTTTAAAGTACGAATCCTTAATAGTTGTTATTTTGTTTCACTGGATTCGTTTCCTTTAAAATATTTTTCATCATCCTCAGTCCTAAATGATGATATTACTGAATATCTTTGGCCTGTAGTGCAAAGATGAATGATTTTCTGATTAATATCTTTGGCTCGTAGTGCAAAGATGAACATGTATTTAGATGAACATGATCAATTGATGAATATCTTTGGCCTGTAGTCCAAAGATGAACATTTGATTCTAGATATATATATATATATATATATATATATATATATATATATTGATTGATGTTACAGGGATAAAATATCGATGATGGACTTTTAAATTCATAGATGATAGTAGATTTCATCCTCTACTTAACTCTTCTAAAGAATTATTATTTTCGCTGCGAATATTGATTTAAAACTTGTTGTCTATTGTATTCTATTAAATTTTTTCCCTGTTGAAGACTAACGATAATTTGTACTATATTATCTTAGTCATAATATTTTTACTGGACTAGTTGAGCTCACCCTTTTTCTTTTTGTTCTATTTCTCTTCTCAGCAGGCGAGAAGGTAGCGAGTACTAGTCGGGGTATGGAATGAAGGTTCTAGAAAGTCGTTTTAGTAGTCCTCACTATTTTTAAAAAATAATGTATCAATAATTGTAATGAGGACTTATTTGAGTGTGGATATTGTCTAGATGACAATATTTGTATTTAAATTCACAGTTTTTATGTTGTATTAATAAAGTTGTAGTTATTTCTGTACCATGTATTTTGACGACTCAGAATGGGTGTTGTATACCTATTTTGGGGGCGTCACAATTTTCTTTTGTACTCATCAATGGATATTGTTTATTTCATATTTTCTCCATCATGGTACGAAATTATTGTTTGTTCCCATAACATTATTATTAAATGGTGAAAATCCCTGAAATTAGTAGAATATCCTTGAGTTTTGCGCTTCATCTAGTATCGTTTCACTGAAAAATTTGTCTGAACCTTCTTATTAAATTTTAATATTTTCATTCGGGGTACTATTTACGGGGTACTATTCATTCGGGGTACTATTCACGGGATACTATTTAAGATAAAATTTATTTCTTTTCTGTCTAAATTATTTTTGATACATGAATATCATTTTAGAATTTTACTCCATAATTGGTGATCATATTGATAATTTGGATATTCTTAAACTCTGAATAAATTAAATTATAAATCTCTAATATTTGTCCTTGATCTCACTTTATTCATATTTTATATCATTGTCATCATCCTCATACTTAAATTTGTGATGGAAAGTCATCTTTAGCCCGTAGTACATAGATGAACTGTTAATTGGTATGATTATGATCGGAAATTGTGTGTTGATATAATCATTACATTTAATGTTACAGGCAAAGGTTTATGATGAAAGTTCTCTTTGATCCGTAGTGCAAAGATAGACAGGTGCCTGGCATGATCATGACCACTGGTGATGCAAACGATTATCTTTGGCCCGTAGTGCATACATAATTCGTTGATTAGAAATAATTATTGATTGACGTTACAAGGATAAAATATTGATGATGAATTTTTAAATCATAGAAGATAATAGACATCATGCTTTACTTGACTCTTCTACTGGATTGCTATTTTCGCTGCAGTTGTTGACTTAAAACTTGTTGTCTATTGTATTCTATCAGATTTTTTCCTATTGAGGACTAAGGATAATTTATTCTACATTATCTTAGTCATAATATTCTTTACTGGGCTAGTTGAGCTCACCATTTTCTTTCAATGTTCTCTTCAGGATATGAGAAAATAGCTGGGACTAGTCGGGGAATGTAGTGACGGTCCGAGATTATGTTGTAAAATAGTGTGACAATAATTGTAATAAAAACTTAATTAGAGAATGGATATTGTCGTATTATGTACAGTGCAATATTTGTATTCAAACTCAAAGCTTATGTGTTGTCGTATTTCGCACGACAATTGTATATAAATGAAGTTTGTATTTAGATTATGTACCATATATTTTGGCGTCTCAAAATGGGTTGTGTGGACCTATTTTTGGGGCGTCACACACCCCCACCCCTACCCCCACCACCCACGCCACCCCCTCTACCGCCACCCTGCCCATCCCACGCCACCCCCACGCCACCCCACGCCACCCTGCCCACCCCTACCCCGCTCACCCAGCTCACCCCATCCCATCCCATCCCACCCACCCACCCACCCCAACCCCTACCCCCCCAAAAAAAATTACCGATTATGTATACACCCCCACCCCAACTCCACCCCACCCCACCCGTAAATACAAAAAAAAATAGTCAATGCTTATTATACCCCCAACCTAAAAAAATTAATATTCAATGATTATGTATAAAAAAAATGCTTAGTAATTATGTATGCATGATATATCTAATAATACTTTATTTAATTGGATCATAATAAATGTAAGTTTGAAATTTAAAATATGGTTCGACCTATGTATGAACCATAACTATATAGTTCCAATCCATATTAAAAATAGTTAATTTGATTTTAGTTCTTAAATATAACCATAATCATATTTTGTAAACTAAAATCGATTATTATTTAAGAATGATTACATTATCATTTACTAATCCAAATTTCATTCTTTCCCTTTTCACGTGTGTTCATATTTTGTCATATCTAACTTTAAGGACTTAATTAGTGAAAAATAAATTTTATGAATGATTTTATAAATGAGTAACAATTTAAAAATACAAAAATATTATTCAACTCTCCCCAAAATAATGACTAAAATATAATTAATTTATAATTTAATTTCTTATATACAAATAAATTCTACCCACATATTTCGATCGTCCCTGAATGCCTTAAGCTACTGTGTGTAGGTCTGTGAGAGAGAAAAGGAGAGAAAGAAAGGAATGAAAAAAAATAAAGAAAGAAGCAAGTAGGTCTTCTGTGTAGGGTTGCAGGTTGGAGGAGTCAGGTCAGGTCAGGGTCAGCAGTGGGTTAAGCAGGAGGCCAAGAATGTCAAATTATTTAAGAATGATTACATTATCATTTACTACTCCAAATTTCATTCTTGCCTTTTCCACGTGTCTCCATCTGGACGCGTCGATGTTGAACACAACATAACACAGTAGCCGTCGGATCTTGATAGTGAAAGTGACAGTATATCTATTTCAAACTTTGTCATAAACTATGGTGGTAAGTTATTTTTCTTTTTGCGTAGCTCGAGAAACGTTTGCATGAAAAAAGCTTTCATGGTTACCAGTTGATATAAAGACACAATTCAATACTGTACAAAATCCTACGTAATCAATTGCCTGCCTCAATCAAAAAGTCATTTGAAAATATCAATTTCTAATAAATATTGAAATACCCCCTTTTTCTATATTTTAATATATATTATTTTAGAATTGTACATAATAATTAAAAAAATAATTTTATATCATTAAATATAATATTAATTATCTAAAATACCCTTAATTTCTTATAATTATCATACTTATCTCATATCTCTCCCTCATTTGTAATATTTTTCCATGAATGGTAATTTTAGAAAGATTGTAGTTAATTCTTCTAAATTATATAAAATGATAAATAATAAGGAAAAAATAAAATTATCTAAAACGACATATATTAAAGGACGAAGGGAGTAATTAAAATTAATATTAGAATGAAATAATTAATTTAAACATAAATATAATTTATTTTCAATATTCCAGTAACAATAGGAAACAAAATCTATAAGTTTTTTATTCTTTTCGTTTTTGTTCTAATTTTAATTTTTAACCGGCAATCGAGACAAAATCCATCCTTAAAAGAACTTAAGTCAGCGCTGTTTCGAAGTTTGAATTCGAAAAGTTAAGGAAGAAAACAAACCTTCTTAAACTACTAGCCAAATCCGTTGGGATTTTTATGAATCCAAAACTCGAGCATAATAAAGTTTCACATCAATATTAACTATTAGACCCGGCAAATATGGCCCAAGCCCACGGGCCGGGCTATGGGCTACAATTTTTTAGCCCAAAAAAATTCGAGCCTTTCTGGCCCGTCCCGTGGCCCGTGACTTTTTAAAAATAAAAATAAAATATTGCTTTGCTTATGGGTTGTGAGGCTTGAACACAAGACTTATAAGTAAATAAATAAGAGTTCAAACAAACTGAGCTACAACTATTTGTTTTTAATACAATCTTCAACATATTATTTATTTACTTTTGTTCAAATTTTACTTTTCTTAAAAAGTAAATGTTTATTGATGTTTATATTACTATATATTTTCTTCATTTCTTGCATCAAAACAAGACATTTATTCTCACAGTAAATGATTTACATCCCTTATATTATTATATATTTCCTTGCATCAAAACAAGACATTTATTCTCACAGTAAATAATTCATTTATTAGTATGCTTAAAACAACTCGAACAAGTGTTCATTTATTTCCAGAGTAATTATATGTAGGGGTGAGCATGGTGTGGTTTGGTGCGGTTTAAAGTCCAAACAGCACCCGAAACCACTTAGGTGCGATTTGACAAATCTAAAACCACACCCGAAACCGCTTGTGATTAGTGCGGTGCGGTTTTAAACTGTGCGGTGTGGTTTCGGTTTCAAAACCAATTGAAATAAAAAAAGGTTTAAGCTTTCAATAGAATTTAACACAGAGCTCACACCAATCAATTAACTTAGTGAAAGAGTCGGCAATGGAAATTATATCAAGCATAGAAAAATAATCAATGCATTAAGTGCAGGGATGACTTATAGAATATAATCCTAATTTTACCTAATTTGAAAAATAATTTATTAGACTATTACTACTATAGCATAGACCTTAACCAATGCATTAAGTACTCGAACCAACGAATTTGGCCCCTCAGCTATAAGCCCCTCCAGTAATATATCAAACAAATCCGAAATTTCAAAACTCAAATGCTTAACTTTTTGACTCTATAACCTCTAACTATCTTCTTTCAATTGGTGAAAAAATGACAACGCAAGACTGAGGTTTACTTTGAGCGTGTTCAAGTAAAAATTAAATTTAGATTTTACTAGAGATAATACATATATACACACGCATGGTGCGGTTTCAGTTTTATGCGTGCGGTTTTGGCTAGTAACCAAACCGGAACCGTAAATTCGGTTATTCAACCCATCTAAAACCGCCACATACGCCGGAACCGTTGATGCGGTTTTAATTGGTGCAGTTCGTGCGATTTTTGGTGTGGTTTTGATTTCAATTTGGTTACTTACTTAGCCCTAATTATATGATTTAGGAACAACTTGGTATTAAATTTCATGATTTAACTCATAAATACCAAAGGACCAATAACCCAGAATTTTTTTTAAATAAATAATATATAGTAAAAATTTGGAAAAAATAAAAAGTTCCTAGTATCCTAAGTTCCTAACCTACGAAAAGTATTACAAATATCAAAAAGGCAAAAGTAGTATAATAGCTTCCCCACTACGTACTTCATTGGATCTAATTAATGTAGGTAATTAATTAATAATACTAATTTATAATACTATTAAAAATTTAATTGATTGAGATATGTAGTTAATGTAGGTAATTAATTAATCGTGTCTGTTTGTATTATTGTTTATTATTAATTATTTTATTATTTTTAATATTTATTATTATTACTATTTCTGGTGTAACAAAGAGTTTGCAAAAAAAAATTAAATAAATAAAGGGAGAAGCCCGCGGGCCGGGCCGGGTCACAGGCCTCACATTTCTAGCCCACCAAAACCCGGACCATTTTGGCCCAGCCCGCGCTCGGCCCGGCCTGCCCGTTTGCCAGGTCTATTAACTATATATCAAGATATTGTTAGATGTAAAATGAGTCAATTTAGGGGTTGTTTGATAAAAACAGAATGAATGTGAATGTGAATGAAAAAAGTTATTTGATAATTGACATGTCTGAAATATTTGAATAACAGATTTTTATTATTTTATCCCTCTAAAAAAATTCAAAATTATTACAAATTTATTTAATATTACTTAATATAATAGTTAATATTGTAAAAAAAACTTTATTCAGCCAAAAAAATGACATTAAACCATTCAGCCCAAATCGTCTAATTGGCTGACCGATTTAGCCATTTAGATAATTTTTTTTCCAAAACAAATACACTTAATGGCTCACCGATTCAGCCATTCAGTCATTCAGTCCTAAATAAACATACCCTTAGTTTTAGAAATCATGCAATTGAAAATTAAAAATTATTTAAATAATAATACTAATCATAAAGTATATTATTTTTCTAAAGTTAAATAAATTGCATTAATTTTCTTAAATTACCTCTAAAAAATTAAATTTAATTCTATATTTTAAATTGAAGGAACTATTTCATTTATTACCGGTTGATTATGTAGGTTGCTGGGTATGAATAATGTGTTAAAAATATATTACATGCATGGGATTACTACAAGAGACAAAGAAGAAGAACACATTTATCTCACTATATAAAATCTCTTACAATACAACATGCAGCATTTATCGCATATTAGGGCGAGATTATCGCGAGAGCCGTTGATTCGTCATATCATTATCCGTGTATCCGCATATCTCTCTAACGATTCGTAGGAAGCGAAAAAAAACGAAACGATTACTGTGACGCCCCCAAAATAGGTATACAACACCCATTCTGAGTCGCCAAATACATGGTACAGAAAGTAAACTACAACTTCAATAATACAATTGTCGTGCAAAATATGACAACACATACTGTGAGTTTAAATATAAATATTGTCTTCTGGATAATATCCACACTCAAATAGATCCTTATTACAATTATTCAAACACTATTTTACAGAAATAGTGAGGACTGCTAAAACATCTTTCTAGAACCATCACTCCATACCCCGACTAGACATACTGTTAGTCATGTTCATCTCAACACCTGTTCATCTTTGCACTACAGGCCAAAGATATTCATTAAGTAATCATACATCTTTGCACTACAGGCCAAAGATATTCAGTAATATCATCATTTAGGACTGAGGATGATGAAAAATATCTTAAAGAGAACGAACCCAGTGAGACAGAAGGACAAATATTAGGGATTGGTATAACAGTTTATCCAAGATCAATAATACTTCATAATAATCAATTGTGAAGCAGAATTTAAAAATAAAGATCAAAACATGGATACAATCAAAGATAGTAACCATAATAGACATCTTGGACAAAAAGGGAAAATTTTTATTTTTCGGTGAATAGTGCCGTATTCGTGAATAGTACCGTATACGTGAATAGTGCCGTATACGTGAATAGTAACCCCGACACAAAAAGTTCTAAATTTGATAAAAACTCATATCAATATTTCAGCATAATAATATTGAAGAAAATAATATCATTAAGAAGAAAATAATATCCCTTACCTCAAAATATCAGTACTTCTGGTCGGAATACCGGTATAAGGCTGAAAAAAACTTGCTCTGATGAATAGAAACTCTCAAAGTATCTAATTACTCACAAAATACACTCAATAATCTAGAGAGAGAAAGAGAGAAAACTTGTTTCTGGTGTGATTTTCAATTCTAACTTAGCCCTCTATTTATAGAAAAATGTAAGCACGCCGAAGCAGACTTAACCTGCAACCTGATGGCTTTACCTGCTACTATTCCCACCCACCACATTTGAATAAAAATCTCAGCACATTTCTTAACCAACCAAGAGTGTGGCCCACCAATTCTAGAATTTTTCATCAAAATGATAAACTCCGAAAATTTAATAATTTCTGAACCAGTCATCTCGTAAAATTCATAATAAATCATACGGTCATTTTTAACGGTTCAAAATTTGTGGACATATACTCAACTTATATATGTATAACATATCCAAAAATTACCACGATCCAACGGTCAGATTAAAAATTATAACCCCCGTAAAATATCTCAAAAACCCTAATTTTTAATACCTCCATTTCGACAAAAATACTGATAAAAACCTCAACATTAACTCCTTCATTTTTAACCACAAAAATATATCCCTCATTTATATCCACATAAAAATAAATATTTCCTTATCATACGAATCAATAATTAATTATTCACAAATAATTTTACAGAATCATATTTATGACAACCAGGCCATTCCCAGGAAAGAGGGGGCTTTCCAATAAGGATTTCTCCTTACTGGCGCGCAATTAGATGACCAAACCTCTCCTTAGACAGAATTTTCTAGACATTGCCAATAATGTTATCTAATAATATTATTCAAATAATATGAATTATTGATCTGATAATGGAAAATACTGTGCAACAACAATTATTGAAACAACAATAATATAAAATATCAACGCAGCAATTATTGAATCAATAAAATAAAATATTGAACAATAACTACTATAACAATTATTGAGTAGTGCCTTCTTACGTAAGAATTAATAATTGGTACAATACCGTGTGCTACTGTATTTTAACCACCGGGTATTCTAACAGTATTAACGGTAACAACTACGCCGTTATTTATAAATAACTTATACTTGTCATTTTCTTCATCCAATCGCTTTTTGTTATGGGGCCCACACAAGGCTGCGCCGTCGTACGAATATTCCCCGACAGCAAGAATATTCCACGACCAAACGAATATTCCCTGACAAAATGAATATTTTATAACCACTTGCTTATTTTGCTAAATTTGCACATTTCACCCATAACCAAAGTATTATATCAAATTAACCCCTTATTATTCACAATAATATTTAGAGAAAATTTGATTTTATTCATTAATAAGTTGGGGTCTTACAACCTCCACTCCTTATGAAATTTCGTCCTCGAAATTGACGTACGTACCTGATGTTTCAAAAAGGTGAGGATACCTCACTTTCATTTCTGATTCCAACTCCCAGGTCATTTCTTCAATAGCATGGTTTCTCCACAAAACCTTAACTTGTGGTATAACCTTCGTGCGTAGGACATGCTCTTTCCTATCCAAGATCTTAACAGGTACCTCCTCGTACGTTAAATCTTCAGCTATCTCGTCTGGTTCTAACTCAATAATGTGGTTTAGGTCTTTAACATATTTACGAAGCATAGATATGTGAAAAATATTATGAACACGAGACATGCTTGGAGGTAATGCGAGTCTATATGCCACATTTCTTATTCGCTCAAGAATCTCAAATGGACCAACAAATCTTGAATTGAGCTTTCCTCTCTTCCCAAATCTTGTAACTCCCTTCCATGGTGCAACACGTAACAATACATGATCCCCAATATTAAATTCCACGTCCTTCCGATGAAGATCCGCATAACTCTTTTGTCGATCATGTGCCGTTTGTATACGTTGTCGAATCGTTTGGATCTTCTCTGTAGTAATGCGTACCAACTCTGGTCCCAACAATGTTGCTTCACCCACCTCGTCCCAGCAAACTGGAGAACGACATTTTCTTCCATACAATGCCTCGAATGGAGCCACACCTATGCTCGCCTGATAACTGTTGTTGTAGGAGAATTCCACCAATGGTAGGTACTTATCCCAACTCCCTTTGAGATCTAGGACACAAAGTCTTAATAGATCTTCAAGAGTTTGAATAATCCTCTCTGATTGTCCATCCGTTTGAGGATGGTATGCCGAACTGAATCGTAAGCCTGTGCCCATAGCTTTCTGCAAGCTAACCCAAAATCGTGAAGTGAATCTTGGGTCACGATCCGAAACTATGGATACTGGCATGCCATGCAATCTCACAATCTCGTTCACGTACATACTAGCAAGACGTTCAAGGGAATAAGTCTCACGTATCGGCAAGAAATGAGCGGACTTGGTTAATCTATCAATAATAACCTAAATCGCATCTATGCTTTGAGAAACCTTGGGAAGACCCGTAACAAAATCCATAGTAATGTTTTCCCACTTCCATTTCGGAATCTCAAGTGGTTGCAATGGACCCTTTGGTACTTGATGCTCCGCTTTTACACGTTGACAAGTTAAACATCTCGAGATAAACTCCGCGATCTCTCTTTTCATATTGCTCCACCAAAATGTATGCCGAAGATCGTGATACATTTTGGTACTCCCAGGATGGATTGCAAACGGTGTGTTGTGTGCCTCCATCATTATTCTATGCTTCAAGTTAAAATCGTTTGGAACACAAAGTCTGGAGTTGACTCGAAGTATTCCTTCTTTATCGATTCTTGCTTCTAGAATAGCACCTTCTTGCACTTTTTTCTTCATACGCATCAGCTCCATGTCCGTAGCTTGAGCAGCTTTAACTTTATCGATTAAAGTCGGTTCTACTCGTATATTTGATATCATCATGTGGGTACTTGGAGCCTTCATCTCTATCTCCATCCTTTGTAAGTCATACAAAATGGGCCTTTGTGTTAACAACATTGCACTCGTACCCACATATAATCTTCTACTCAATGCGTTAGCTACTACGTTTGCTTTTCCAGGTTGATATTGGATGGTATGATCGTAATCTTTCAACAGCTCGAGCCAACGTCGCTGCCGCATGTTGAGTTCCTTTTGGGTGAAGAAATATTTGAGGCTTTTATAATCTGTATAGATCTCCACTTTCTCCCCATACAGGTAGTGTCTCCAGATCTTCAACGCTAAAACGACTGCTGCCAACTCCAAATCATGAGTAGGATAATTCCTCTCATATTCTTTGAGTTGTCGTGAGGCATAGGCTATGACTTTCCCATGTTGCATGAGAACACATCCTAACCCTTTTCCTGAAGCATCGCTGTAGATAACAAATCCATTCGAACCAGATGGTATTGTCAGAACAGGTGCCGAAATGAGTCTCCTCTTGAGTTCTTGGAAACTCTTCTCACATTCCTCACTCCATACGAATTTTGTATCTTTCCGAGTCAACTGAGTTAACGGAGTAGCGATTCGAGAAAATCCTTCCACAAATCTCCGATAATAACCAGCTAAGCCTAGAAAGCTACGTACTTCGATTACTGACTTAGGTTGCTCTCAACTGTGACTCATATCCCAATCTTGGATAGTACGTCATAATGACACCTATCAGTTTACTACCGAACGAATATGGCGTTCCCTACGGAGAGTTTGGCTTCAGTGCATTCCGCAAAGGAAGTCACCAGATAAAGGCTCGGGTACAAACTTCTACAGTTAGGTTTTTAACTCCCGAAGTTCAATAGGAGTCATTTGATATGAGATTTTAGAAGTGGGTTTTGTACCAGATTCAAAGATGATACAAAATTCAATATCACGCTCTGGAGGTAGGCCAAGAAATTCTTCAAGAAATATGTCAGGAAATTCTCTAACAACAGAAATATTATTCAAACCTGACGTGTTTTTGTTCAAATCCATAACATGTGCTAAGAAAGCTTGACATCCGTTTTTCAATAAACGAATAGCTTTGTGACTTGATACGACAGTGACTGATTTTAGTGGTTTAGTAGTTTGAATTCGTATGACAGGTTGGTTAGGAATATGAAAACTAACAACCTTACGAAAATAATCAATTTTAGCATGATGAGTGGTTAACCAATCAATTCCTAAAATTACATCAAAAGTAAGTATCTTTAAAGAGATAAGATCAACAGGTAATGTGATAGTGCCAACTTAGATCATGCAAGATTTATAAACTGTAGATGTAACGAAGGTTTCACCCAACGGAGTTTGAACAGATAAGTTAAAGTCCAATTTCTCCGGAGTCAAGTTTAAACGTTGAGCACAAGCAGGAGAGATAAAAGAATGGGTAGAACCGGTATCTAGTAAAGTATAAACTTCGCAAGAATTTAAGATTAGCTTACCCGTGATCACCTCGTTTGGGTTTTTCGCGTTTTGGCCAGTCACGACAAACACTCTTCTAGGAACCGCTGATTTTGACTTATCCGGGACAGCTTTTGGAGTCACCATCCCCGCTGAACTTGGTTTTGCTACAGAACACTCTCTAGCTATATGACCCTCCTTTCCACAGTTATAACATACCTTGGATTGTTGTGGGCAGTTTGGGCTGATATGTCCCTCTTTCCCACATTTGTAACATACGACCGGTGGTCGTTCTCCTCCCCTAGAAACAGTTGATGTTTGTGCTGACGTCTTCACGTTATCATTGTTGTACCTTCTCTTCTTGAAATCTCCTCCCGACTCGCTCCTTTTATTATCACGACCACGATTACCACCAGAGTGGTTACCGCTTTTGTCCGAATGTTTTCCTCCCTGCTGGTTTTTATTGCTTCGATGGCTGCCGCCACCGGTATGACCCTGGTTGTGGTCCCTCGATTGCACATACTCATTATCTCGCTCTAATAATTGAGCCCTGTTTACAACATCTGAATAAAAAGAAAATTTATGAGAGATAAGATATTACCGAATCTCGGGTTTTAGACCTCTCAGAAACATCCTTGTCATTCGTTCCTCATTTTCGACCAAATGAGGTGCAAACCTGGATAACTCTGCAAACTTCGCCTCGTACTGGGACACCGTCATGTTGTTTTGTTCCAGTCTGATAAACTCCACCTCCTTCATATGACGAATACTTTCAGGAAAGTACTTGTCATTGAACAGTTTTTTAAATGTTTCCCAGGACATGTTGAGTGCGTCAGGCTGGGTACGCTTCACAGATTCCCACCAGTAGTCTGCCTCACCGCGAAACATAAAGGTGGCGAATAGAACCTTCTGTTCCTCCGTGCATCCTAAGACATCGAATATCTTGGCAATTTGCTTGACCCACGTTTCCGCCATGATCGGATCCGGCTTTCCCTTAAATTCTGGTGGTCCCAATTCTTTGAACTGCTTAGCTGTGACAAACCGCGCGTTGTTATCATTTCCACCCGTATTCTGCACACGAGTCTCCCTCGTCTGATTTTGCATGAACTGCAAAAAGCTCCTAAACATTCCATCATTCATCGTTTGCTCGGTAACGTTGTTTACAGGAGGAATATTGCCTTCCTGTTGCACGTTCTCCTGGGTGGTGATCAAAGGTGTCTCCACGGTCTGATTTACTCCATTATTAACGTTCTCAGCTGCCATTCTTAAATACTGCCATAAAATAAGGGTTAATAGTCATGTCATATATTATCCCTATACTCCGACCAATTAAACACCAAATAAACTTAGTCAAGTCATACTAGCGAAGGAATTCCCCGTCTCTCCCCTCCTAGTTCTTGTTTCACATCTCAGCCAGGGATAATATCCCTAAGCTCTGATACCAACTGTGACGCCCCCAAAATAGGTATACAACACCCATTCTGAGTCGCCAAATACATGGTATAGAAAGTAAACTACAACTTCAATAATACAATTGTCGTGCAAAATACGACAACACATACTGTGAGTTTAAATACAAATATTGTCTTCTGGACAATGTCCACACTCAAATAAATCCTATTACAATTATTCAAACACTATTTTATAGAAATAGTGAGGACTGCTAAAACATCTTTCTAGAATCATCACTCCATACCCCGACTAGATCCTGCTATGTTCTCACCTCCTGAGAAGAAAAATGGAATAAAAAGGAAAAGGGTGAGCTCAACTAGCCTAGTAAAGAATATTATGACTAAGATAATATACAACAAATTTTCGTTAGTCTTCAACAGGAAAAAATCTGATAGAATATAATCGACAACAAGTTTTAGATCAACAACTGCAGCGGAAACAGCAAACCATTAGAAGAGTCAAGTAGAGAAAGAATTCTACTATCTTCTAAGATTTAAAAGTCCATCATCAATATTTTATCCCTGTAACATCAATTAATAATCATCTTTATCCAAATATTCATCTTTGCACTACAGGCCAAAGATATTCATTTGTATCACCTGTCAGTCATGTTCATCTTAACACCTGTTCATCTTTGCACTACAGGCCAAAGATATTCATTAAGTAATCATACATCTTTGCACTACAGGCCAAAGATATTCAGTAATATCATCATTTAGGACTGAGGATGATGAAAAATATCTTAAAGAGAACGAACCCTGTAAGACCCCAAATTATTAATAAATGAAATTTAATTTTCTTTATTTATTATTTTGAAATAGTAAGGGTTAATGTGGTTAGTTATGGGTAAAATGCGCAAATATTTCAAATAACCTGGTGGTTATAAAATATTCATTATTGTCGGGGAATATTCGCTTGGTCGTGGAATATTCTTACTGTCGGAGAATATTCGTACGACGGCGCAGTCTTTGTGGGCCCATAACGGAAAGCGATTGGATGAAGAAAACGACAAAAATAAGTTATTTATAAATAACGACGTAGTTGTTACCGTTAATACTATTGGAATACCCGGTGGTTAAAACACAGTAATACGCGTTGTTGCACAGTAGCACACGGTATTGCACCAATTATTGATTCTTACGTAAGAAGGCACTACTCAATAATTGTTACAGTAATTACTGTTCAATGTTATATTTTATTGATTCAATAATTGCTGCGTTGATATTTTATATTACTGTTGTTTTAATAATTGTCACTACACAGTATTTTCTATTATCGAAACAATAATTCATATTATCTGAATAATATTATTAGATAACATTATTGGCAATGTCTAGAAAGTTCTGTCTAAGGAGAGGTTTGGTCATCCAATTGCGCGCCAGTAAGGAGAGATCCTTATTGGAAAGCCCCCTCTTTCCTGGGAACGGCCTGGTTGCCAGTACTGTAATTCTGTAATATTATTTGTGTATAATTAATTATTGATTTATATGATGAGGAAAATATTGATTTTATGTGGATATAGATGGAGAAAATTTTTAATGTGACAATTGTTAAAAATTAATATTTTATCTTTTTCTGATAAAATAATTCATTTAAATATATTATTTTAATAATATATTGATAGTGATATTTTTATAATGAATGTGGGTAATATGAGTATATGAGGAGGAAGAGTATTTTTGTGGCATTAAATGATTAACACATATTTTGTGTGTTGGTGGACATAATTCTTGACCGAAAATTTATTATTGACTGTAAAATCGCCCGTTTGTGGATTTCGGTCAATTTCTGTTTGGAATTTGGAAAAACTTTCTTCTGCAAAGTTGTAGAGAATTGAATTTCCTATAAACACTCGCCAGATTTGAATTTTCTGATAAAAGGGCTATTTATTACGAATTATTGAAGTTTCGAATTATTGAGTCTGAATTGATTTTTGTTACAAAAATTATTTAAAACATGTTTTGCATTTTTGGTGCATTTGTGTGAAAAATATGTTTTTGATGTGGTGGGCTAAGGAAAATTTGGTTATAAATATATTATTATATTCAATTTTCTACTTTGGTGTTCTAAGTAATTTCCTATAAATAGGTGCTTAGGTTAGAATTGAAAATCACACCAGAAACACAAGTTTCTCTCTCTTTCTCTCTCTATATCGAGCGTATTCTTGTGAGTATTTGATACTTTGAGTGTTGCTATACGGTGCAAGTTTCCTTTAGCACTATATCTAGTATTCCAGTCAGAAGTACCGTATTTCCGAGGTAAGGGATGTTATTTCTTCTTAAATGATATTATTTTCTTCAATATCATTATGCCGAAGTATTGATCTGAACTTTTTATCAAATTTAGAACTTTTCATGTCGGGGTTACTATTCACGAGTTACTATTCACGAGTTACTATTCATCAAAAAATGAAATTTTCTTCTTTTCGTCCAAAATATCTATTCTGGATACTAGCTTTGATTGTATCCATGTTTTGATCATTCTTGAATTTTACTCCACTATGATTATTTATGAGGTATTTTTGGACATGGAATAGCTGAAATACGAATCCTTAATATTTATTATTTTGTTTCACTGGATTCGTTTCCTTTAAAATATTTTTCATCATCCTCAGTCCTAAATGATGATATAATTGAATATCTTTGGCCTGTAGTGCAAAGATTGATGATTTCTGATGAATATCTTTGGCCCGTAGTGCAAAGATGAACAGGTGTTGAGATGAACATGATCGACTGGTGATACAAATGAATATCTTTGGCCTGTAGTGCAAAGATGAATATTTGATTAAAGATGGTTATTGATTGTTGTTACAGGGATAAAATATTGATGATGGACTTTTAAATCTTAGAAGATAGTAGAACTCATTCTCTACTTGACTCTTCTAATGGTTTGCTGTTTCCGCTGTGAATATTGATTTAAAACTTGTTGTCTATTGTATTCTATTAAATTTTTCCCTGTTGAAGACTAACGATAATTTGTTGTATATTATCTTAGTCATAATATTCTTTACTGGGCTAGTTGAGCTCACCCTTTTCCTTGTTGTTCCATTTTCTTCTCAGGAGGCGAGAATATAGCGAGTACTAGTCGGGGTATGGAATGATGATTCAAGACAGTTATTTTAGAAGTCCTTATTATTTTGTAAAATAGTATATTAATAAGTATAATGAGGACTTAATTGAGTATGAATACTGTCTAGATGACAATATTTGTATTTAAACTCACAGTATATGTGTTGTCGTATTTTGCACGACAATTGTAATAATAAAGTTGTAGTTATTTTCTGTACCATGTATTTGGCGACTCAGAATGGGTTGGATGGATTGGACCTGTTTTGGGGGCGTCACAAACCCAGTGAGACAGAAGGATAAATATTAGGGATTCGTATAACAGTTTATCTAAGATCAATAATACTTCATAGTAATCAATTGTGAAGCAGAATTCAAAAATAAAGATCAAAACATGGATACAATCAAAGATAGTAACCATAATAGACATCTTGGACAAAAAGGGAAAAATTTTATTTTTCAGTGAATAGTGCCGTATTCGTGAATAGTACCGTATACGTGAATAGTGCCGTATACGTGAATAGTAACCCCGACACAAAAAGTTCTAAATTTGATAAAAACTCATATCAATATTTCAGCATAATAATATTGAAGAAAATAATATCATTAAGAAGAAAATAATATCCCTTACCTCAAAATATCAGTACTTCTGGTCGGAATACCGGTATAAGGCTGAAAGAAACTTGCTCTGATGAATAGAAACTCTCAAAGTATCTAAATACTCACAAAATACACTCAATAATCTAGAGAGAGAAAGAGAGAAAACTTATTTCTGGTGTGATTTTCAATTCTAACTTAGCCCTCTATTTATAGGAAAATGTTAGCACGCCGAAGCAGACTTAACCTGCAACCTGATGGCTTTACCTGCTACTATTCCCACCCACCATATTTGAATAAAAATCTCAGCACATTTCTTCACCAACCAAGAGTGGGGCCCACCAATTCTAGAATTTTCCATCAAAATGATAAACTCCGAAAATTCAACAATTTCTGAAGCAGTCATCTCGTAAAATTCATAATAAATCATACGTTCATTTTTAACGGTTCAAAATTTGTGGACATATACTCAACTTATATATGTATAACATATCCAAAAATTACCACGATCCAACGGTCGAATTAAAAATTATAACCCCCGCAAAATATCTCAAAAACCCTGATTTTTAATACCTCTATTCCGACAAAAATACTGATAAAAACCTCAACATTAACTCCTTCATTTTTAACCACAAAAATATATCCCTCATTTATATCCACATAAAAATAAATATTTCCTTATCATATGAATCAATAATTAATTATTCACAAATAATATTACAGAATCATATTTATGACAACCAGGCCGTTCCCAGGAAAGAGGGGGCTTTCCAATAAGGATTTCTCCTTACTGGCGCGCAATTAGATGACCAAACCTCTCCTTAGACAGAATTTTCTAGACATTGCCAATAATGTTATCTAATAATATTATTCAAATAATATGAATTATTGATCTGATAATGGAAAATACTGTGCAACAACAATTATTGAAACAACAATAATATAAAATATCAACGCAGCAATTATTGAATCAATAAAATAAAATATTGAACAATAACTACTATAACAATTGTTGAGTAGTGCCTTCTTACGTAAGAATCAATAATTGGTACAATACCGTGTGCTACTGTATTTTAACCACCGGGTATTCTAACAGTATTAACGGTAACAACTACGCCGTTATTTATAAATAACTTATACTTGTCGTTTTCTTCATCCAATCGCTTTTTGTTATGGGGCCCACACAAGGCTGCGCCGTCGTACGAATATTCTCCGACAGCAAGAATATTCCACGACCAAAACGAATATTCCTTGACAAAATGAATATTTTATAACCACTTGCTTATTTTGTAAAATTTGCACATTTCACCCATAACCAAAGTATTATATCAAATTAACCCCTTATTATTCACAATAATATTTAGAGAAAATTTGATTTTATTCATTAATAAATTGGGGTCTTACAATTGCAACGATAATTTTTTTCGTCACTATAACATAAAACTGGTTTTCTATGTTGTAGTGATAGAAGAAACCATTGCTATAGTCGATTCGTTTTTGGTTCGCTCCCATGATTGTGCTAAAGAAGCGAACTATATATATATATATATATATATATATATATATATATATATATATATATATATGTATAAGAAATGATCCGTAGTTAACGTTATCAAATTAAGGTCATCTTTATAACAAATCGTGATCGTCTATCAGATGATCCAACGGTTTAATCACTACAAGTAAAAGGGCTAATTCCGACGGGCTTAACGTCGACGGAATATAATTCGTCGAAACTAATATAATTTCGACAGAATAATCCGTCGAATATAACTCCCTCGAAAATAAGCTAATCACGACGGAATTTCGTCGGTAATAGAAGTCCCTCTTTGGCGCCAAGTTTCCCGCCTGCGCGAAAACTAACTTCGACGAAATTATAGTTATATCCGAGGGAATTCCCGCCAAGAATAAGTTAATTCCGAGGGACTTATAACCAATGGATATTCCATCGAAATTAACTTATAAGACCTAAAATCAGATCAGCCCCAATCGCCCATTTCGTTTATTTTCTCTCAAATCTCAACTCTTCGTCTCTCCATTTCTTCATCTCTCGACTCTCCATCTCCGTCTCTGTCTCTCTAGCTCTCCATCTCTCATTTGTTATCTCTCAAACTCTTATCACTGTGAAAAACTCCCTCCCGTTCCTTTCATCTGGCCTCTTCGTCCTCGTTTTTTCGACTGAAGCTTGTGGCGGCACTGTGGTGGTTTGGGAAAGCTCGTGGCGGCGTCATTTCCTCCTCTACCATTATCTGTGACACCCCCAAATCTAGGTACTCGAATTTCTCACAGATTTGGTGTTCACTCACCAATAACATCTAACTACCCATAATAAAGATAACAATAAAACTGAAATAGATCAATCCTCCCAATAAAGGGTTACAACAACTTAACAAATCAATCACAGGTAATCTAACCTTAATAAATCAATGCGGAAACATAACATAATTTAAATAAGTCTTAAACACAACAAAATAAATCTTAACATCAACATTCTCAAATAATAAACAAGTCTTCATCACTTGCTTGTTTTACCTTTGCCCTTACTAGTAGATGGCTCATCAACTCTTCAACCTTAGCTGCAATGCTATTATGCAAGTGTGAACAACAATTGCTCACAAGTTTAACAATAGTAATAATAATAACATGCGAGTAAACAATGGATACTGAACAAAAGAAAGCTCGGCTTTTGAATCAAGATTAGAACAAGAATCAAAAGTACATCTGAGGGTCACAAGACCATGAACTATGTCTCAGGTTATCAAGTATTTCTATTTTAAATATTTAACAATCATAAGACTAAATGGACCTTACTTTTCGTACTTAGGGGGATCAGCCCTTAGTACCATGTATGTGCATAACATCTTAACGCTATCTCATAATATAATCCCCAATAACAGGGTTGTTCATCTCAACTTTGACATTAGAGTTTGTACGAAAGAAAGTTTAGTTTAGATGAACTTCAAGGGTAATTTAGAGTTCAATAATCATCAACTAAGTATTAGTTGAATCAATAAGGATTCACTATCCATTCAAAATTTTAATGTGATAATGTAATCAATATTCAAATCAAAGATTGAATCTCAACTCCATACAATTGAATGAACATTGTATAACAAAAGTAATACTTCAAAAGTGTTAGAACATTTCATTTGGAATCATGAACTTGAATGGTTAAGCTTTAAATAGTTCGAAATAAGAATACGAAGCTTGCTCAACAATAATAAAGTTTAAGAACTTGTTCAATAAAAGTTTAGAGTCATGGAACTTGCGTAATTATAATCATGATAGAGTAAGGAAAATTGGCATACTCGTTATCAAGATAGAGTAAGGAACTTGCTTAACATAAGAGCAGGGTTCAGAAACTTGCCTCGTACGTAGGCTAAACGATTACTACTCACGTTCACCACAAGTCCTACACACATACCATATGCATTCACAACATTCATTAGTTACATTAATATTAACCTTATAGGTTTAGTTCCCTCTTTTAGTACAACTTGTTAACTTAGTTTAAGTTCTGCTCATTACCATCAATCATACATACACGACTGAAGTCTCAAATCTTAAGTTTAAACTACATTACATCCTCTCATGGACATCACATTTTAGCCCTTATACAACTTTTCAAATCATCATGCAATTTCACCACATGTATGTTAACAATCTGATATAACATCTTATTACATTTCCAATACATTATCATGTTCATTAGACTAGGTTAGACTAATATGTAATGGATTGTACACAAAGAAAACCAAAACAACTCAACCCTAATACCCCCGCCGGGGAGGGGTAGTTTAGCTTGGTAACACCCGCCGGGGCGGGCTAACCCATATTCAGTTTCTGCAGTTCGCGACTGCACTGTTCATCAGACCAAAATTCGCGAATTTCACATATAATCAGTAGATTTAATAAACCCAGAAGATATAGACTTCACGTAATTGTTACCAAACATGCATACATCGATTTTAAATAGCAAGACAACAATATTCATCAGATTTAACCCCTTTAAATTCATGTTCTTGTTAAGAACCTCATTTTAGACATCCTTAGCTAATCATCTCACCACAGATTCATTTCTTGATCAAATCAGTTCGTATAACATGCATTGTTTTCGTATTTAAACATATTAACACAATCAATTGTCAATTTAAAGATTACAACATGGATTGAACACTAATTTTAGTTCTAAAATCAGCCTTTTGTACATTTTATAACAAAACTCGAACTTCTTTTGTAAAACATGATTTCATGAATCAATTCATACCAAAAATCATTTTCAACCCACATATAACAGATTATATCCATCTAATAACATAAACAACCATTATTCTAACAAATCATTAACCAAAACTCTAATTTTGACTTCAAAATCATTTATGTCACTGTAAACTCAAAACTTCCTTTTTAACCAAAATTTTATGGATTGATTCGCCTAAAAATTGTTTATAACATCACATATTAGATTATTCATGCATACTAACAATTTATAAATAACTTTTCAACAATTATTCATGAAAATTCAATTATAGGGAACTAAAATATGTTTTCATGAAAAAACTCAAGAACATAATAAACAAAGATTGTAATTTGAAGTCTCACCCTTTGATTCTTGTTTAGATGATAAGAAACTCTCTTATGATTCTTCAAATCTTCTTCCTCAAACTTAATTCTCTCAAAACTCTTTCTTTTTCTTTTTGTTTTCTCAGGCTTAGGTCTTAGGAAATAAAATACGTGAAAGTAAACCTGATAATATAATATAACGCGTAATAATAACTAGCACAACATGGGTATAAGTTAAGTGCATCATGGCTTTAACTGATCCCATGTTCTTAAGGCCATGTTTGGTTTGGCTTTTAAAAACTCATTTTAGTTTATTTTAATTAACTTGTTTATTATATAGTTTGTTTGTCACACTTTAATTAACCAAATAATATTATTTAAATTTAATTAAAATAAAGGCAACATTACTCATTAAATCAAATTATGACATAACTAAAAATTCTCATTTATTAATTTTGACAAATCGTTAAACCTCTAATTAATTAGAACAACATTATAATAATTAACAATTCGATTAATTTAATACTTCTAAATAAATTATAACTTCGAACTATAAAATTATTTCTCATTAATTTAATTAATAAAATAATAATAAAATATTTATGTGAGCTTTAAAAAAATTAATTTGGGCTTTCCTTATGTTTGGGTCAGATTCTATTTAATTAATGTGGACCATAATAAGTAAAGGATTGTATTAATTGAGTCTAAATTATATTTGTCTAATTTTTAAATCCTATTTAAATTAGGAGTATTAATAAAACATATTAATTAATAATTAAATAGCTAAAACCTAGTTATACTTTATTACGTATGAGGAGTTGTGAGACTAGAACGGAAGAAAAAGGAGGAGGCGCAAGAGGGAACGAGGGAACGTGACTGGGATTGCAAAAGGGTTTGAGAGCAAGATCTTTAAACTTTATTCACCATATTCTTCTTCTCAAAGGTAATTATGGGACTATTTTTGAATACAAAACAATTATTTTACTAGTGTAACTACAATCTATATTTTGTTGTATTTGTAATCTATTTTAAGATTTTATTATGCCGTTTGATTAGTTGAATTTGTTAATAAAATTTTGATTTATAATTGAGATATATGATATATATATATATATATATATATATATATATATATATATATATATATATATATATATATATATATAACCTAATTCACCTAATTCATTATATATATAAATTTTTATACCACAATTTTCTTATAAATATATTTAAAAGATTTGCAGAAATTTTAATAAGGGGAAAATGATAGATAATATTATAATATTGTTATTATATTTAAAATATATCTTTTGACTACAAAGTGAATATAGTATATTAAAATTTATTGAATTTATGAAAATATAATTTGTATGAGTTCGTAATTTAATTATGTGCTTTATATTTTATTTTGATAATTAGATCGGATTGGGGGAGTTTAGCGAGTGATAGTTGGATTCGGCGAATTATTTTGGTACTATATTAAGGTACGGATTTCGTACTTTTTCAGCGAGACTCTTTTAAATATAATTCGTCCGTTTTGTTATTCGTTTAGAAATTTGGTATTGCCTCTTAGGATTATTCCTTGTTGTCAAAATTATCGAGATAGTTTCGTTTTGGCGTTGATATTTGAATTCGTATTTGCACTCTTTGAACTAGTTAATCGTGTTAGTATATTTTGGAGACTTTATTCGTTTGTACCATTGTTCGTATATTTTCGTTCACATTCGGGAGTCATTTTGATCATTGATATATTGTGATAATCAATAATGTTTGTATTTGATAATTCGATCTCATTTGAATATGGTCATGTAAGCCTTGCGATTTGAACCCCTTTTGGCTTACATTTTGTAGTTTGATCCTTAGGGTATACTTGAGCTAACCACCTGTGGGGGTACCACAGGCATGTCCTCTTGACACAAGGGCATGACACCTTCCGTGGCGGTGTGATCAGTCCACGGCGTATCCTTTTGTATGCTCTGGGTATGAGCTTTAGCCATTTGATATATTTGTTCAGGATACGTATAGGTCGACCCAATATTTGATTTGATTTGATTTATTTGGCAGATTAGTAACGTATGCGTCGTACGTACTATCCGATTTGATTTGTATACATCATGATACCGATGTATTTTGTCAGCCTTTGGCTATTTGTATTTGAGCTCAGTATGAAATTGTTACCGTATAACCATTTGATTCAGCCCTATTTGTTTGGGATTCTTTTGGATATAATTATTCGATTGACAGTGTTAGTCATTTGTAAATGGACTCTCAAATTTTGATCTATTCATAATTCGTTTGTAATTCGCATGTGTTCATTCATTCAACTCTTTTAGATTCATTACTTATTGTGATATATTTATCCATCTTCATATCCGTACTGGGCAATTGGCTCACGCTGTGTTCTTTTTCCGGCAGGTAATCAGGGGTGATCAGGATTTGTGGGATGAGAGCTACCTTTGATCCAAATAAGTAGATTAGTTTTGAGACTTATTATTAGACTTGGTTTTTCCTAATATTTTGTATATGGATGTTTGGGCGATTTTGGCATTTATTTCTTATTAGTAGAGATTATGTAGTGTGGAGTTCTTTCTAATTAAATTGGAGTATGTGACAATTAGTGTTCATTTTCATTGGAGGTTTTGAGATTTATTGAGGTTTGTATTTATTATGCTTGTGCGTGACATTCCTTTTCCTTTTTGGGAGAGGGGGTATTACAGAGTTGGTATCAAAGCTTAGGTTATGATCTTGTAGATTGCCTTTTAGGCTTGACCTGTGAGTTATGGGTAGACCACTGGGTAGTTATAAGATTGTATTGCGTTTGATTTTCATTCTGCATAAATTTGGCCTTGATTATTTGTTTTGATCTGTTTGTTTTCGTCTGTTTGATTTTGTATCGTAGATGGCTCGTAAGTCTTCGAGAATTGCTGGGAGGCAAGGTAATAATGGTAGGAGGGGTCAGAGGCAGCCCCACGTTGAGGCTATTAACCAGGGTGGAAACGATGGAAATCAGGGTAATGCAATAATAACCCCAGCTATGGTCGCAGCAATGGTGAATGAGGCAGTTACGCAGGCCGTGGCACAGGCTATGCAGGGTATTCCGCAGAGGCAAGGAGATCAGCATGCAAATGGCATGGGGGATGATGCAGAGGTACCACAACATGAGCAGAATGTTCCTCCCGAGGATCAAGTGGGTCAACAAGTGCAACCGTTGTATGTGTTATTAGAGAGGTTCATTAAGCAGAAGCCCAATTCTTTTCATTTTGCTCCGACTCCAATTGATGCGGAGAACTGGATCGCCCACTTGGAGAAGATTTTTGATGTGATTGGGTGTTCAGAAAATCAGAAGGTGAGATTAGCAGTTTATAAGCTAGAGGATGATGCTCAGCGATGGTGGAAATCGTTGAAGGCTACACAGGGAGATGGATTTATGGATGGACTCATATGGAGCGGATTTTGTGACCTTTTCTATTAGCAGTATTTCCCAAATGCTGATAGGGATGCATACATCAGGGAATTTGTGTCCATTCGGCAGAAGGATGATGAGACTATTACTGATTTTATAGCGAGGTTTACGAGATTGGCTGGATTTGCGGGTTCAATTTCTGGGACAACTGCACAACAGGCAGAAAAGTTCAAATGGGCTTTGAAATATGAGTATAGGCGATCGATCATCCACACCATCTTTACAGATGTATCACAGGTGGCTAATGCAGCTAAGAGTGTGGAAATGGAGCACAAGGACTTTCGAGCTTCCAAATAAGAAGAGAGTCGAAAGAGAGATAGAGATGACCAGCAAGGGCAAGGAATGGGGCAGTTTGGCAGAAATCAGAATAGAAGGCAAAACAATTGGAATGAGCCTCCATCGGGTCAGCGATTTAATCCTCGAAGGGATTTTGCTTACCCAATGCAGCAGGGTGGTCGTGGAGGTCAGCAGCAGGGTCAGTGGCAAGCTGGAGGGCAGTATCAAAATAGGGGATTTCAACAGAATAGAGGTTTCCAGCAAAATCAGAATCATGGTCAGCATCGCCAACATGGTCAAATTCAAGGGCGGTATCCAGGACCGACAGGTGGGGGAAATCCGAGCCTTTTGCCACTTCCACCTGCTCCATGTGCTACTTATGGTGGGTATCATGCTAGTAGGGCGTGCTATAGAAATACAGGGGCTTATTTCTTATGTGGACAGATGGGACATAGAGCAAGTGTGACAACCCCAAAATAGGTCCATTCCATCCAACCTATTCTGAGTCGCCAAATACATGGTACAGAAAAAAACTACAACTTTATTACAACAATTGTCGTGTAAAATACAACAACATATATGCTGTGAGTTTAGATACAAATATATACCAAATGTGACTCATGTCCCAACCGTGGACATCACCTCACAATGACACCTTACATAAAGGTATAGTTAAAAACTGTTTTAAAAATTAGAATCTTTGGGAAGTGCTCAAGGAAACCTTCGTACATGGGAGGCCATGCATCTAGGTTATGATAGATATCATATGGCCACAAAATTATCCTTGGTTGACCCAATAGACCTCAAAGAAAAACGAGAAGTTTACTATCATATTCTTCCCAATGGTGAGTCTTCTCTTGACTTATCATTATCTCCACTGTTTTTAATTGAGAATTATACTTCAAACAAACGCCAAGATTATATAGGTAGTGCTCGTAGATATACTCAGCAAGTGGATGTGCACAACCCTGTCTTATGATGACACGAGGTTGTATGTCATTAGACATCTTGTATGATAGTGACAAAACACCCTTCCAACGTTGGGTTCACTTCACCCTATTTTCTTCACCAAATATAACTACTAAATGATGACCACCGTTCTATTCCCTTGTTACCCCCGCTCGACCCAGCTACACTCTTATTACCTGAAAGGAATTATGAAACAGAAGGGTGAGCACAACTAGCCCAGTAAAGAATATCATGACTAAAGATAAATAAATTATCAATAGTCTTCATCAGTAATAAATCAGAGATTTAGAACATATGGTAGATGATAAAAATTTCAACCATAGTTGCAGCGGAACGAGCAATCCATTAGAAGAGTCAAATAGACTATAAAGTCTATTATCTTCTCCATGTTAAAAATCCACCAACAATGTTTTATCCCTATAACATCACTCAACAGTTCCTTTCCACAATCATATGAATAACTCATAATCATAATTGTGATTCTAAATTTTTCTTCGCACCTAGGACGAAGAATATTTTCATCACCTGTCTTTACCTGAAACATCAAAGATCATGGTTATACCAAATCACAGTTCCTGTTCATAATCATGCTAATAAATCCATCTTCGCACTACGGCCAAAGATATTCATCAACAAACCATCTTTGCACTACGGGCCAAAGATATTCAACAACAGTTCATCTTCGCACTACAGGCCAAATATATTCATCAATAATTCACCTTTGCACTACAGGCCAAAGATATTCATCAATAATTTATCTTTGCGCTACAGGCCAAAGATATTCATCAACAGTTCATATTTGCACTACAGGCCAAATATATTCATATCTCAAAGAAATATATAATCATTTCAGAATTTATATAAACAATAATTATAACCATGTTAATCAATTCATCTTTACACTTAAGCTAAAGATATTCAATTATAAATTCAATGGTCATGATCATACCAGTTAACAATTCATCTTTGCACTACAGGCCAAAGACATTTCTCAGTCACGATCATACCAATAATTTACCCATCTTTACACTCAAGTGAAAGAGAAATTCAATATCAGGGTTATAAAAATGTTATATATGATAATAAAAACAATATAATCAACATATAGATTTAATCTCAAGAGTAATATTCATAACTCAACTATAATTTGGTCAGAAAAAGAAACCAATTTTGTCATGAATAGTAACTCGTGAGTAGTAACCCATGAATAGTAACTCGTGAATAGTAACTTATAAATAGTAACTCGTGAATAGTAACCCCGACTCAAAAAGATAGAAATTCCACAATAAAATCCATACCAATATTTCGGTATAATGATATTGAAAGAATAACATTTCTTAAATTTATAAATAATTTATTTTAATTGTTTACACTTTACTAAAATAATGCATTTAATCATTCTAAAATGCCAAACTCATAAGATTTCATCACCAATAACCAAAACCCTCATCAAAAATCTGTATATACCTCATATAGGATTCTCAAGTCATAAAATCCTATTTTTCAATTTTCTTACTTCACATAACATATTTAATTCATTTACTCATAACTAGACCATTTTCATGAAAAATACCAAATCAGTTCCAAAAATATTTCTTTTCTGGGATTTAGCATAATATAGTCCCATAGTGAACATATATTTTTCTTAAAATTTTTAAAAGTCATTTACTATTTTTCATATGGCCAAAACAGCCGAACATTTAGACATTTATCAAAAATTATACTTTTGTCCAAAAATTCTGAAATTCACAGAGTATACTCCTATCATATACATGTACTCTCAATAAAAATTTCATCAATTTTAGAGTTAACCACAAGAAGGTATAAGCGGTTACTTTTAAAATAGTCTTTTCTTATAAAATTTATAACTCTTAATCTATACATCCAAAAATCACCATTTTTGGACACAATCAAGAAAACTCATCAAAATATCATTTCAAATTTTTTCAGAATTTTTGAAGGTCAGAAAAATTACGAAACTGAAAAACATAACAACCCTTAAAATCCCTTACTATCCCTTACCTCAAAATAGCAGCACTTCTGACCGGTATAAGGCTGAAGAAAACTTGCACTGATGAATAGAAACTCACAAAGTATCTAAATACTCACAAAATACACTCAATAATCTAGAGAGAGAAAGAGAGAAAACTTATGAATTCTGGTGTGATTTTCAATTTTAACTTAGCCCTCTATTTATAGGAAAATGTTAGCACGCCGAAGCAGACTTAACCTGTAACCTGATGGCTTTACCTGCTACTATTCCCACCCACCATATTTGAATAAAAATCTCAGTATATTTCTTCACCAACCAAGAGTGGGGCCCACCAATTCTAGAATTTTCCACCAAAATGATAAATTTCGAAACTTCAACAATTTCTAAACCAGACATCTCTTAAAATTCATAACAAATCATACGTTCATTTTTAACGGTTCAAAATTTGTGGACATATACTCAACTTATATATGTATAACATATCCAAAAATCACAACGATCCAACGGTCGGATTAAAAATTCTAATCCCCGCAAAATATCTCAAAAATCTTAATTTGATTTTTAATTCCTCCGTTCTGACAAAAATATAGATAAAATACCTCAACATTAACTCCTTCTTTTTTAACCACAAAAATATATCCCTCGTTTATATCCACATAAAATAAATATTTCCTTATCATATGAATCAATAATTAATTATTCACAAATAATATTACAGAATCACATTTATGACAACCAGGCAGTTCCCAGGTAAGAGGGGGCTTTCCAATAAGGATTTCTCCTTACTGGCGCGCAATTAGATGACCAAACCTCTCCTTAGACAAAACTTTCTAGACATTGTCAATAATGCTATCTAATAATATTATTCAAATAATATAAATTATTGATCTGATAATAGAGATGTTGTGCAGTGACAATTATTGAGCAACAATAATATAAAATATCAACGCAACAATTATTGAATCAATAAAATAAAATATTGAACAGTATCTACTGTAACAATTATTGAGTAGTGCCTTCTCACGTAAGAATCAATAATTAAAAAAAATACTGTGCAATACCGTGGGCTACTGTGCGACAACGCGTATTACTTTACTTTACCAACCGGGTATTCCGACAGTGTTAACGGTAACAACTACGCTGTTGTTTATAAAAACTCATTTTTTGTCGTTATCTTCATCCAACCGTTTTCCGTTATGGGGCCCACAAGTGATTGCGCCGTCGTACGAATATTCCCCGACAGAAAGAATATTCCAGGACCAAACGAATATTCCCCGACAACAATGAATATTTTATAACCACTTGCTTACTTTGCAAAATTTTCACATTTCACCTATAACTTTAAATTTTTATCAATTTAACCATTTACTGAATAGTAATTATAAGAAAAATTGAATACTTTTATTTCATAAAATTCGGGGTCTTACGGCAAGGGACTGCACAGTTTAGCGTGGTAATGGGGGAGGCAGTAATGCTGGTAATGGCGATCAGCGCAACGCCGGTGGGAGAGTTTTTGCATTGACAGCTAATCAGGCGGCCCAAGCACCAGGTACTATTTCAGGCATCCTTCTTGTAGGAAATTGTGAGGCATCAGTTTTGTTTGACACTGGATCTACACACTTTATTGTTGCACTTTCACTTATTCGTCATCTTGGAGTACCTTCTCATATATTAGATCCTCATTTATCTATTGCTACCCCAATGGGAAATTCTGTGATTATTTCTGAGCAATTTCGCGAGTGTCCTTTGAAGTTAGGCAGGAGGGTGTATGCAACTAACTTACTTCCAATGGTGATGTATGATTTTGATATCATCTTGGGTATGGATTGGCTGAGTAAGCATCGAGCCACTATTGATTGTCAGGCGAGAAAGGTTATTTTTGGAACCTTAGAGGCTCCAGAATTCGAGTTTCAGTGTTCCAAGCCGAATGGTGTTGTAAAGTTGATCTCAGCTTTGAAGGCGAGCAAAATGATTTCTAAGGGACGTGATTGTTATTTGGCTTATGTGAAGGATACCTCGAAGGATGAGCCCCAACTTGATGACTATCCAGTTGTGCGAGAATTTCCTGAGGTATTTGCTAAGGATATGCCAGGATTGCCACTGCTAAGGGAAGTTGAGTTTACTATTGAGCTCATTCCTGGAGTGGAACCTATTTCTAAGGCACCCTATAAAATGGCTCCATTAGAGTTACAGGAGTTGAAGGAATAATTGCAGGAGTTGTTAAATCGTGGATTCATCAGACCGAGCGTATCGCCATGGGGTGCTCCAGTGTTGTTTGTGAAGAAGAAGGACGGATCTATGAGATTATGTATAGATTATAGGGAGCTAAATCGGATCACTATCAGGAACAGATATCCATTGCCACAGATAGATGACCTTTTCGATCAGCTCCAAGGGGTAATGTTCTTCTCAAAGATAGATTTGAGGTCGGGGTACCATCAATTGAGGGTGAGGGAAGAGGACATTCCAAAAATAGCTTTTCGTACTCGGTATGGGCACTATGAGTTTTTGGTGATGTCATTTGGGTTGACTAATGCTTCGACAATGTTTATGGGTATGATGAATCGGGTTTTTAGCGAGTATTTGGACCAATTTGTCATTGTCTTCATTGATGACATTTTGGTGTATTCCAAGTCTAAGGAGGAACATGAAGAGCATCTTCGTACTGTTTTGGGGGTTCTGCAAAAGAATAAGTTATATGTTAAGTTCTCCAAATGCGAATTTTGGTTAGAACAGGTAGCATTTTTGGGACATGTCATGTCTGCTGAAGGTATTAAGGTGGATCCTGCGAAGGTTGAGGCTATCACTAATTGGCCAAGACCTACCACAGTAACTAAAATAAGGAGTTTCTTGGGTTTGGCAGGGTACTACAGGCGATTTGTGGAAGGTTTCTCTTTGTTAGCTTTGCCATTAACTCAGTTAATGAAGAAGGGCATAAAGTTTATGTGGAATGAGGAACGTGAGAAAAGTTTTGAGGAGCTTAAGAAAAGGCTTGTGTCGGCTCCAGTGCTTACATTACCGTCGGGGACAGGAGGTTATCAGATTTACAGTGATGCTTCCAAGAAGGGATTAGGGTGCGTTTTGATGCAACATGGTAAGGTAGTTGCTTATGTTTCCAGACAACTTAAACCTTATGAGGTGAATTATCCTACCCACGACTTGGAGTTAGGAGCAGTTATTTTTGCCCTAAAAATTTGGAGGCACTATCTATATGGAGAGACTTGTGACATTTTCACCGACCACAAGAGCCTTAAATATATTTTTACTCAGAAGGAGCTTAACATGAGGCAGAGACGTTGGTTGGAGCTTCTTAAGGATTATGATGCCAGGATTCAGTATCACCCCGGTAAGGCTAATGTGGTTGCAGATGCTCTTAGCTGAAAAAGTTCAGGGAATGTAGCTACCTTGGTTACACAACCTCAACTTATCTCGGATATAGAGCGTGTGGGTTTAGAGCTATATACTAGAGGTTCTGATGGGTTAGTAACAGGTATGAGGGTGGAACCTTCCCTTATTTTGCGTATCAAGGAAGCCCAAAAGGAGGATGGCGAGTTATGGACGGTAGCGCAGAATAGGAATGAAGGTAGGCAACCAGAGTTTCGCATTAATGAGCAAGGTGTGATATGGTTTGGTAAACGATTATGTGTTCCAGTTGATCTAATGCTTCGTGAGGCAGTGTTGACTAAAGCTCATAGTTCGCCATTTTTTATTCATCTGGGGTCTACAAAGATGTATAAGGATCTGAAGGAGAATTTTTGGTGGAGTGGAATGAAAAGGGATGTAGCTGAATTTGTGAGTAAATGTCTTACTTGTCAGCAAGTGAAGATAGAGCATCAGCGACCTGGTGGTTTGTTGCAACAGTTAGAGATTCCTGTGTGGAAATGGGATGACATTTCGATGGACTTTGTGACTGGGTTGCCGAGGACTTTTAAAAAGAATGATACTATTTGGGTGGTAGTGGATCATTTGACTAAATCGGCTCATTTTCTGTCTATTCGTGAAGATTTTTTGGTAAATAAGTTAGCAGATATTTTTCAACGTGAGATTGTTAGGCTTCATGGGACTCCAGTTTCTATTGTTTCGGATTGGGATCCGCGGTTTACTTCTCGATTTTGGAAAGGATTTCAACGTGCTTGGGGAACGCGACTCAACTATAGTACAGCTTTTCACCCGCAAACAGATGGACAATTAGAAAGAACTATTCAGACATTAGAAGACATGTTGCGATCTTGTGCTTTAGAGTGGACAGGGAATTGGGATGATTATTTGAGTTTGGTGGAGTTCGCATATAATAATAGTTGGCAAGCTAGTATTGGTATGGCTCCTTTTGAAGCATTATATGGTAAGAAGTGTCGAGCTCCGACTTGTTGGGATGAGGTTGGAGAAAGGGTAATAGAAAGACCCGATTTGGTTAGGATTAATACGGAGAAGGTAGCAGTGGCTAAAGAAAAGTTGAAAGAAGCTAGATCGCGGTAAAAAAGTTATGCTGATATTCATAGGAGGTCTCTTGAATTCACACCTGGTGAACACGTGTTTTTGAAAGTTTCTCCATGGAAAGGTGTTCGAAGGTTTGGTTTAAAAGGGAAGCTTAGTCAGCGTTTCATTGGCCCTTTTGAAGTCCTTGAAAGAGTTGGAGAAGTGGCATATCGGGTGGCTTTTCCTCCGCAATTATCTCATGTGCATAATGTCTTTCATGTTTCAGTGTTAAGGAAATATAACTATCATCCGCTTCATGTTGTGCATTACCCGTTACATAAGATTCAAGAAGATCTTACTTGTGAGGAAGAAGCCGAGGCGATTCTAGATCGTCAAGAACGGGTTATGAGGAGGAAGACAATTCCTTTTGTTAAAGTCTTATGGAAAAATCATTCGGAGCGGAAAGTTACTTGGGAGATGGAGGAGTCTATTCGAGCGGAGTATCTGCATCTTTTTGAAAATTAGGTACGTTCTATTCTTTGATTCTGGGGACGGAATCTTTTTTAAGGGGAAGGTAATGTAATACCCAATAAAATAATAATAAAATATTTATGTGAGCTTTAAAATAATTAATTAGGGCTTTTCTTATGTTTGGGTCAGATTCTATTTAATTAATGTGGACCATAATAAGTAAAGGATTGTATTAATTGAGTCTAAATTATATTTGTCTAATTTTTAAATCCTATTTAAATTAGGAGTATTAATAAAACATATTAATTAATAATTAAATAGCTAAAACCTAGTTATACTTTATTATGTATGAGGAGTTGTGAGAATAGAACGGAAGAAAAAGGAGGAGGCGCAAGGGGGAACGAGGGAACGTGACTGGGATTGCAAAAGGGTTTGAGAGCAAGATCTTTAAACTTTATTCACCATATTCTTATTCTCAAAGGTAATTATGAGACTATTTTTGAATACAAAACAATTATTTTGCTAGTGTAACTACAATCTATATTTTGTTGTATTTGTAATCTATTTTAAGATTTTATTATGCCGTTTGATTAGTTGAATTTGTTAATAAAATTTTGATTTATAATTGAGATATATGATATATATATATATATATATATATATATATATATATATATATATATATATATATATATATATATAACCTGATTCACCTAATTCATTATATATATATTTTTATACCGCAATTTCGTTATAAATATATTTAAAAGATTTGCAAAAATTTTAATAAGGGGAAAATGATAGATAATATTATAATATTATTATTATATTTAAAATATATCTTTTGACTACAAAGTGAATATAGTATATTAAAATTTATTGAATTTATAAAAATATAATTTGTATGAGTTCGTAATTTAATTATGTGCTTTATATTTTATTTTGATAATTAGATCGGTTTGGGGGAGTTTAGCGAGTGATAGTTGGATTCGGCGAATTATTTTGGTACTATATTAAGGTACGGATTCCGTACTTTTTCAGCGAGACTCTTTTAAATATAATTCGTCCGTTTTGTTATTCGTTTAAAAATTTGGTATTGCCTCTTAGGATTATTCCTTGTTGTCAAAATTATTAAGATAGTTTCGTTTTGGCGTTGATATTTGAATTCGTATTTGCACTCTTTGAACTAGTTAATCGTGTCAGTATATTTTGGAGACTTTATTCGTTTGTACCATTGTTCGTATATTTTCGTTCACATTCGGGAGTCATTTTGATCATTGATATATTGTGATAATCAATAATGTTTGTATTTGATAATTCGATCTCATTTGAATATGGTCATGTAAGTCTTGCGATTTGAACCCCTTTTGGCTTACATTTTGTAGTTTGATCCTTAGGGTATACTTGAGCTAACCACCTGTAGGGGTACCACAGGCATGTCCTCTTGACACAAGGGCATGACACCTTCCGTGGCGGTGTGATCAGTCCACGGCGTATCCTTTTGTATGCTCTGGGTATGAGATTTGGCCATTTGATATATTTGTTCAGGATACGTATGGGTCGACCCAATATTTGATTTGATTTGATTTATTTGGAGGATTAGTAACGTATGTGTCGTGCGTACTATCCGATTTGATTTGTATACATCATGATACCAATGTATTTTGTTAGCCTTTGACTATTTATATTTGAGCTCAGTATGAAATTGTTACCGTATAACCATTTGATTCAGCCCTATTTGTTTGGGATTCTTTTGGATATAATTATTCGATTGACAGTGTTAGTTATTTGTAAATGGACTCTCAAATTTTGATATATTCGTAATTCGTTTGTAATTCGCATGTGTTCATTCATTCAACTCTTTTAGATTCATTACTTATTGTGATATATTTATCCATCTTCATATCCGTACTGGGCAATTGGCTCACGCTGTGTTCTTTTTCCGGCAGGTAATCAGGGGTGATCAGGATTTGTGGGATGAGAGCTACCTTTGATCCAAATAAGTAGATTAGTTTTGAGACTTATTATTAGACTTGGTTTTTCCTAATATTTTGTATATGGATGTTTGGGCCATTTTGGCATTTATTTCTTATTAGTAGAGATTATGTAGTGTGGAGTTCTTTCTAATTAAATTGGAGTATGTGACAATTAGTGTTCATTTTCATTGGAGGTTTTGAGATTTATTGAGGTTTGTATTTATTATGCTTATGCGTGACATTCCTTTTCCTTTTTGGGAGAGGGAGTGTTACAGTGACACACTTAATTAAATTAATCTAGAACAATAATCTACTACAATTTCATCAAATATTTATTTAACTCAATAAATAAATGAATAAAAATATTTATTTAATTCAATAAAGATTTAATATTAATTACAAAAGTCTCGTTTGTCACATCTTTCCTCCCTTAAAAGGATTTTGTCCCTAGAATCACGACTCAATTTATTCGTTCCGTTACATTCTCTCTCCCTTACAAAGATTCTGTCCCCAGAATCGCTACACATATATTAAGCAAATAAATGAGGGTAATTTTTTATCATTTGTTCTTTGAGTTCCCACACAACTTTTTCAGTGTTGTGGTTCCTCTAGATTACCTTAACAGAAGGTATTACTTTATTTCTAAGTACTTATTCTTTCCTGTTGACTATCTGAACAGGAACCTCTTCATAAGATAAGTCTTTCTCAAATTGTAGGGGTTCATATTCTATAACATGCTTGTAATCAGGCTTATACGGTCGTAACACAGAAACATGAAAAACATTATGGATATGCCCTAATGCCGGAGGTAAGGCTACCTTATAGGCAACTTCACCAATTCTTTTCAATACTTCAAAGGGTCCAATGAACCTTGGGCTCAATTTTTCCTTCTTGCCAAATCTGATTTTTCCTTTCCAGAGAGATACTTTCAAGAAGACGAAACTACAAGATTAAAATTCTTGATTCTGTCGATGTTGATCTGCATATTTCTTCTATCTGTCTTAAGAAGCTATCAATCTTGTCCTAATCATCTTGATAATCTCGGCAGTTTGTTGTACCAATTCTGGTCCTAAAAATTGGCGTTCACCAACCTCATCCCAGCATAATGGGGTTATGTACTTTCTGTCGTACAATGCTTCGTAAGGCTGCATGCCAATACTTGTGTGGTAACTATTATTTTAACAAAATTCCACCAACGGTAGATGATCATCTCAATTTTCTTTGAAGTCCATTATACAAGCTCTTAGCATATCCTTTAATGTCTGGATTTTTCTTTCACTTTGCCCATCTGTCTGAGGATGATATGTCGTATTCATTCTTAACTGCATTCCAAAGCATTCTTGTAGTCGCTTCCACAAGTTCGATGTGAAACGTGGATCTCGATTAGAGACTATAGATACTGGAACACCGTGCCTTGAAATAATTTCCTTCATATAGAATTTTGCTAACTGATCTAAGTTAAATCTAACCTTAATTGGTAAGAAATGTGTTGATTTCGTAAGTTAATCCACGATAACCCAAATTGCGTCAAAACCTTTCTGAGTCGTTGGAAGACCTACCACAAAATCCATTGTGATATGTTCCCACTTCCATTCCAGTATTTCTAACGGCTGTATTAATCCACTCAGTCTCTGATGCTCGGCTTTGACTTTCTGGCATGTCAAGCATTTCACAACACACTCAACAACATCTCTTTTCATATTCGGCCACCAGAAATGTTGTTGTAGATTCTGATACATCTTTGTACTCCTCGGGTGAATTGAATACCTTGAACTATGATTCTCATCTAAAATGTCCTCTTTAACCTCTTGTACTGGTAGAATCCAAATTCTTCCCTTGAATCTCAACATCCCTTCGTTATCAATCTTGAATTTCCTTTCATTACCTTTAGATATTCTTTTCCTGATTTTCTCACATTCTTCATCTTTGAGTTGTGCTCCCTTAACCTTATCCACCAAGGTTGGACTGACTCCCAATTGAAATAGTTTTTCGTCCGACTCTTTAGGATATTTCACCTCCAACTCCAGCTTCGCCATTGTTGAGATTAGTTCCTCCTGAGCAGTTAACATAGACAGTTTTTGTCGACCCTTTCTACTTAAGGCGTCGGCAACAACATTCGCTTTACCCAGATGGTATAAAATTTCACAGTCATTATCCTTTATTAACTCCAACCATCTTTTCTGACGCATGTTTAAATCCTTCTGTGTGAAAATATATTTTAGACTCCTATGGTCTGTATATATTTCACACTTCTCCACGTAGAGATAATGTCTCCAGATCTTCAAAGCAAACACTATTGCGACTAATTTCAAATCATGGGTCGGATACCCCTTCTCATAATCCTTCAGTTGTCGTGATGCATACGCAATAACCTTGTCGTTCTGCATAAGCACACAACCTAGTCCTTTATGTGATGCATCACTATACACCACAAAATTTCCTGTGCTGTCAGGGAGAGACAACACTGGTACCAAACTTAACCTCTTCTTCAGCTCTTGGAAACTTTCCTCACACTTCTCCATCCAGACAAACTTCACTGATTTCCTAGTCAAATTCATCAGCGGAGTCGTGATTTTGGAAAAATCTTGAATAAATCTTTTCTAATAACCTGCCAATCCTAGAAAACTCATTACTTCCGACGGTTTGTTCAGCTAATCCCAGTTCATCACAGCTTCAACTTTCGATGGATCTACCAAAATCTCATCCTTGTCAATCACATGCCTAAGAAACTGCACCCGCTTTATCCAGAATTCACATTTCAAAAACTTGGCGTACAACTTCTTTTTTCTTAATGCCTCCAATGTCACATTCAAATGTTCGACATGCTCCTCCTTGGTTTTAGAATATACCAGAATATCGTCGATAAATACTACCACGAATTTATCTAAAATCGGTTTAAACACCCTGTTCATTAGGTCCATAAATGTTGCAGGTGCATTTGTTAGACTAAATGACATCACCAGGAACTCGTAATGAATATAACGAGTCCTAAACGCTATCTTCAGTACATCCTCCTTTCTTACCTTCAACTGATGGTATCCACTTCTGAAGTCTATCTTCGAGAAATACCTAGCTCCTTTTTACTGGTCAAACAGGTCGTCAATCCTTGGCAATTGATACTTATTCTTAATTTTGACCTTGTTTAATTCTCTATAATCAATTCAAAGTCTCATCGACCCATCATTCTTCTTAACAAATAATATTGGTGCTCCCCACAGTAATACGCTCGGTTGGATATACTTCTTATCTAAAAGTTCTTCCAGTTGCACCATCAATTCTTTCATCTCCACCGGAGCCATACGATACGGGGCCTTCGATATTGGGGCAGTTCCTGGTACCAAGTCGATCACGAATTCTACTTCCCTATCTGGCTGAATTCTTGGCAATAGAGTGAAAGGATTGAGTCATAAAATAAAAAGAAAGAGAAAAAAAATAAACGAAAACAAAGAATAAAAAAAACAAATAACACTCCTAAATTAATCTCACTTTCACTTTATAAATTCAAACAATTAGCACAGTAGTAAGCAATGATCGATCCCAGAGAGAGTGATTTATTTTACATTTATTCGATTATTTTCAACAAGAAGGGGGTTTTTGAATTAATTATTTCCATTGTGTTGGGATTGTTAGTGTTAGTGAAAATCGACATTTATTTCGATAATAATTGATTTCTGGAGGTTATATTGACCAATCGGGTAATTAATTAGATAAATGAACAATTAATTGCTATTAGTTCACATGCATATAACTATTTGTTCACATGAATGGAACTATTGATTCACATGCATGTACTATTAGGGGAGGTAGTGCAAATTTGATAATACTTGTAGGACTAAATTAAAAATAGAGGATAAGATGAAGGTACTATACTGCAATAATTTGAGCCCCAAAACGTGCAATTATCGAGACTATGTTTTCCTATAAATAGAAGCTCATTCTTCTTTCATTCTCACCAATTCACTAAGACTCACAAGAGCAATTATAGAGAGAGAAGCTATAGAGAGAAAGAAGAAGAGTATTCTGCTATTTCACTACTCCAGTATCCAATCTTCTTCTAAGGTAAGGGATATTATTTTTGTTCAGTATTCGTAAGAAATAATACTTTCTTCCATACTCTGTAGTATGCGAGTAATATTATTTCGTTTCGTAATCCTAATTCTACACTCATTCTGTTAAAATATTACTTCTATACTCCGTGAAATTAGTAGAATATCCTTGATATTTGAGCTTCATCCAGTATCTTTTCATGAAAAAATTATTCTGAGCATTCTTGATAATTATTGATCTTTTCAGGCCGGGATACTATTCACGGGATACTATTCACAAAGTACTATTCATGGGTACTATTCACAAAGTACTATTCCTGGGTACTATTTGTAAAGTACTATTCACGGGTACTATTCATGAAGTACTATTCATGGAATACTATTCACAAAGTACTATTCACCTGAAGTACTATTCATGACAAAAAATGATTTTCTTTCGGTCCAAATCATTTTTGATATAATATTATTCTTGAATTTTACTCCACAAAGCAGTATCATGTTGACAATTTGGACATTATTGAATTCTGGATAAATTAAATTATAAATCCTTAAAAATTTATCCTTTACCTTCTTTTAATTGAATTCTGATATCATTGTCATCATCCTTATGCTTATATTGTGATGAAAGTCATCTTTGGCTTACGTGCATAGATGGACATTTAATTGGTATGATTGTGACCAGGGATCATTCGGTATAATCATGACTCGTAATATTACAAATGATGTGGTAAAAGTCCTCATTGGCCCGTAATGCATTGATGGATAGTTGTTGGTATGATTATGACCATGGATTATTCGGTATAATCATGACCATTGGTGAAAACATGAATATCATTGGCCCATAGTGTATGGATAATTCGTGGTTGTGATACTATTTATTGAGCTGAGTCTCAGTGATAAAATTGATGATAAACTTTTAAATCATAGAAGATAGTAGATATCATACTCTGCTTGACTCTTCTAATGGATTACTTGTTCCACTGCAGTTAAACTTGATGTTTATTATATTTTATCAGTTTAACACTGTTGAAGCTAACGATAATTTATTCTGCATTATCTTAGTCATAATATTTCTTACTGGGCTAGTTGAGCTCACCCTTTTGCTTTCATTGTTCTCTTCAAGAAATGAGAACGTAGTCGGAACTAGTCAGGAAATGGAGTGACGGTCCGAGATGGTGGCTGTAGTAGTCCTCACTATTTTATAAAATAGTGTGATAATAATTGTAATGAGGACTCCATTTGAGTTTGAATACTGTCTACTAGATAATATTCGTGTAAAAACTCTCAGCTCATGTTGTATAATTAAGTTTGTATTTGTATTTTGTACCATGTATTTAACGACTCAGAATGGATGATGTATACCTATTTTGGGGGCGTCACAAATATCCCTTAATTAAATACCACCACCACCACCCCCTCCCTCAAACCTTACATTGTCCTCAATGTAAGAAAATCATGCAAAGAAGAAAGAAACTACATGCAGCTAAAAAAAACTAAAAAGTAAATGGATAGAAAAATTAAATCTGAGTTCTTGGGTTGCCTCCGAACAAGTTACCCCTTGTTTAACGTCTGTAGCTCGACATCATGCCTCTCTTATCTTATGTAATTGGACTTGTGTTCTTCAAGTGGACTGATAACAGTTTCAATTCATTAAGAGCATCCTTTATATCTTGATTCTGCCCCATTCCAGCCCTTAAATCCTCCTTATATATTTTTGTTTGTTCAACAGATTCCTGCACTGAATAGTCCATAACATCAATAGCCAAAAATAGAATAAACATTACCAAGATACATCTTAGCCTAATTTATCCCGAGCTAGACATTTACATCATCCATGTGACGCCCCCAAAATAGGTCCACACAACCCATTCTGAGTCACCAAATACATGGTACAGAAAATAACTACAACTTCATTATTATAATTTTCGTGCAAAATACGACAACACATATGTTGTGAGTTTAAATACAAATATTATCTTCTAGACAATATCCAAACTCAAATAAGTCATCATTACAATTATTGATACACTATTTTACAAAATAGTGAGGACTGCTAAAACAACTGTCCAGAAACATCACCCCACACTCGGACTAGTTCCCGTTATATTCTCGCCTCCTGAGAAGAAAAATGGAACAAAAAGGAAAAGGGTGAGCTCAACTAGCTCAATAAAAAATATTATGACTAAGAAAATGTAGAACAAATTATCGTTAGCTTTCAATAAATTAGATAAAATATAATGGACAACAAGTTTTAGATGAATATTCGCAGCGAAAATAACAATTCATTAGAAGCGCTAAGTAGAGAATAAAGTCTACTATCTTCTATGATTTAAAAGTCCATCATCAATATTTTATCTCTGTAACATTAATCAATATACATCCTGAATCAAATATTCATCTTTGCACTACGGGCCAAAGATATTCATTTGAATCACCAGTTGGCCATGTTCATCTCAACACTTGTCCATCTTTGCACTACGGACCAAAGATATTCATCAAGTAATCATTCATCTTTGCACTATAGGCCAAAGATATTCAGTTATATCACCATTTAGGACTGAGGATGATGAAAATATTTTAAAAAAAACGAATCCAATGAGATAAAAGAAAAAAGATTAGGGATTCGTACTTTAGTTTTTTCAAGTTCAAAAATACTCCATAATAATCAATTGTGGAGCAAAATTCCCAAATGAAGATCAAAATATGGATACAATCAAAGATAATAACCAAAATAGACAACTTGGACACAGAAAAGAAAATTTAATTTTTCTGTGAATAGTGTCGTATTCGTGAGTAGTTTCGTATACTTGAATAGTATCGTATACATGAAATCCCGACACAAAAAGGTAAAGATTTCATAAGAAAAATCATACTTTGTGAATAGTTCCGTATTCGTGAATAGTGCCGCATACGTAAATAGTGCCGTATACGTGAATAGTAACCTTGACATAAAAATGTAAAATTTTCATAATAAAATTCATACCAATATTTCGGTATAATGATATTAAAAGAAATAATATCATTTACGAAGAAAATAACATCCCTTACCTCAAAATAACAGTACTTCTGACTGGAATATCAGATATAATGCTGAAGAAAACTTGTACTGCTTATCAACTCTCAAAGTATCTAAATACTCACAAAAAAACGTTCGATATTATAAAGAAAGAAAATTTATGATTCTAGTGTGATTTTCAATTCTAACTTAAGCACCATATTTATAGGAAAATGTTTATAACGCCAAAGCTGACTAACCTGCTACCAGTGGCTTCCACCCATTGCTATTCACGCACACCACCTTTGAAATTTAACATTTTCCATAAAAAATAAAAGTGGGGTCCACCCATATTTTTAATAAAAATATTTATTTTTGAAACTTTAATAATTCATAATAAATAACCCTTTTATCAAAAAAATACGAATTTTATGTCCATTTCATAGGAAATTTAATTCTCTACAACTTTGTAGAAGAAAGTTTTTTCAAATTCTAAACAGAAAAAGACCAAAATCCACATACGGATGATTTTTAATACCTCCATTCCGACAAAATATTGATAAAAACCTCAGCATTAATTCCTTCATTTATATCCACATAAAATAAATATTTTCTTATCATACAAATTAATAATTAATTATTCACAAATAATATTATAGAATCACAATAATGACAACCAGGTCATTCTCAGGAAAGAGGGGGCTTTTCGATAAGGATTTTTCCTTACTGGCTCGTAATTAGGTGACCAAACCCCTTTCCTAGATAAAACATCCTTAGACATTACCAATAATACTATCTAATAATATTATTCAAATAATATGAATTTTTTGATCTGATAATGGGAAATATTGTGCAGTGATAATTATTGAAACAACAATAATATAAAATATCAACGTAGCAATTATTGAATTAATAAAATAAAATATTAAACAGTAATTACTGTAACAATTATTGAGTAGTGCCTTCTTACGTAAGAATCAATAATCCACAAATATTGTGCAATACCATGTGTTACTATGCAATCACGCGTATTACTGTACTTTAACCACTAGGTATTCTAACAGTGTTAACGGTAACAACTACGCCGTTATTTAAAAAAAACTCATACTTGTCATTTTCTTCATCCGACAGTTTTTCGTTATGGGGCCCACAAATGGTTGCGCCGTCGTACGAATATTCTCCGACAGCAAGAATATTCCACGACCAAACGAATATTCCCCGACAACAATGAATATTTTATAACCACTTGTTTACTTAAAATATTTACGTTTTTTTACCCATAACTAACCACATTAATTAAATCAACCCCTTACTATATCAAAATAATAAATAGGGGAAATTCAATTTTATTTATAAAAAGTTGGGGTCTTACAACCTCTCCTCCTTATGAAATTTCGTCCTCGAAATTGACGTACGTACCTGGTGTTTCGAAAAGGTGAAGATACCTCGCTTTCATTTCCGATTCCAACTCCTAGGTCATTTTCTCAATAGCATGGTTCCTCCATAAAACTTTGACTTGTAGTATATCCTTTGTGCGTAAGACATGCTCCTTCCTATCCAAGATCTTGACAGGTACCTCCTCGTACGTTAAATCTTCGGTTATCTCATCTGGTTCTAACTCAATAATGTGGTTTGGGTCTTTAACATATTTACGAAGCACATATATGTGAAAAATATTATGAACACGAGACATGCTTAGAGGTAATGCGAGTCTATATATGCCATATTTCCTACTCGATCAAGAATCTCAAATGGACCAACATATCGTGGATTGAGCTTTCCTCTCTTTCCGAATCTTGTAACTCCCTTACATGGAGCAACACGTAACAATACATGATCCTCAATATTAAATTCCACGTCCTTTCGATGAAGATCAGCATAACTCTTTTATCGATCTTGTGAGGTCTTTATACGTTGCCGGATCATTTAAATCTTTTTCGTAGTCATGCGTACCAATTCTAGTCCCAACAACGTTGCTTCACCCGCCTCGTCCCAACATACTAAAGAGCGACACTTTCATCCATACAATGCTTCGAATGGAGCCACACCTATACTTGCTTGATAACTATTATTGTAGGAGAATTCCACCAATGGTAAGTACTTATCCCAACTTCCTTTAAAATCTAGGACACAGAGTCTTAATAGATCTTCAAGAGTTTGAATAGTCCTTTCCGATTGCCCGTCCGTTTGAGGATGATATGCCGAACTGAATCGTAAATCCGTGCCCATAACTTTCTACAAACTGACCCAAAATCGTGAAGTGAATCTTGGGTCTCGATCAGAAACTATGGATACTGGTATACCATGCAATCTCACAATCTCATTCACGTACATATGAGCAAGACATTCAAGGGAATAAATCTCCCGTATCGGCAAGAAATGAGCAGACTCGGTTAATCTATCAACAATAACCCAAATCGCATCTATGCCTTGAGAAGCCTTGGAAAGACCCGTAACAAAATCCATGGTAATGTGTTCTCACTTTCATTTCAAAATCTCAAGTGGTTGCAATGGACCCTTTGGCACTTGATGCTCCGCCTTTACACATTGACAAGTTAAACACCTCGATATAAACTACGCGATCTCTCTCTTCATATTGCTCCATCAAAATATATGTCGAAGATCATGATACATTTTGGTACTCCCAGGATGGATTGCAAACGGTGTGTTGTGTTCTTCCATCATGATTCTATGCTTCAAGTCAGAATTGTTAGGAATGCAAAATCTGGAGTTGACTCGAAGTATTCCTTCTTCATCGATTCTTGCTTCTGGAATAACACCTTCTTGTACTTTCTTCTTCATACGCATCAGCTCTGGGTCTGTGGCTTGAACAACTTTAACTTTATCGATTAAAGTCGGTTCAACTCGTATATTTGATATCATCACGTGGGTACTTGGAGCCTTTAACTCTATCTCCATCCTTTGTAAGTCGTACGAAATAGGTCTTTGTGTTAACAACATCGCACTCATACCCACATACGATCTTCTACTTAATGCGTCAGCTACCACGTTTGCTTTTCCAGGATGGTATTGGATGGTATGGTCGTAATCTTTCAACAGCTCGAGCTGACGTCGTTGCCGTATATTGAGTTCCTTTTGGGTGAAAAAATATTTAAGGCTCTTATGATCCGTATAAATCTCCACTTTCTCCCCATACAGGTAGTGTCTCCAGATCTTCAACGCGAAAACGACTGTTGCTAACTCCAAATCATGAGTAGGATAATTTCTCTCATATTCTTTGAGTTGTCGCAAGGTATAGGCTATGACTTTCCCATGTTGCATGAGAACACATCATAACCCTTTGCCCGAAGCATCGCTGTAGATAACAAATCCATCCGAACCAAATGATATTGTCAGAACAGGTGCTGAAATGAGTCTCCTCTTAAGCTGTTAGAAACTCTTCTCGCGTTCCTCACTCCATACTAATTTTGTATCTTTTCGAGTCAGCTGAGTTAACGGAGTAGCGATTTGAGAAAATCATTTCACGAATCTCCGATAATAACCAGCTAAGCCCAGAAAGCTACGTACTTCGATCACCAACTTCGGTTGCTCCCAACTTTATATTGCTTCAATCTTTGCCTGGTCAACCGATACTCCATGTTTTGACACCACGTGCCCAAAGAATGCTACTTCCTCAAGCCAAAAATTGCATTTCTTCAGCTTGGCATATAGCTTGTTATCACGAAGCCTTTGAAGTACCAGCTTCAAATGGTGCTCATGATCTTCACGGCTTTTGGAATAGATGAGGATGTCATCAATAAAGACAACAACAAACTGAACCAAATATTCCTTGAACACACGGTTTATCATATCCATGAAAGCAGCAGGAGCATTAGTCAATCCAAAAGACATGACTAAAAATTCATAATGCCCGTACCGAGTTCTGAAGGTAGTCTTCGGAATATCCTCAATTTTAATCTTCAGTTGATGATATCCAGAACGAAGATCGATCTTTGAAAAGAATTATGCTCCTTGCAACTGATCGAACAAGTCATTAATGCGAGGTAGTGGATACATATTCTTGATGGTGACATGGTTTAATTCCCGATAGTCAATACAAAGTCGTATACTCTTGTCTTTCTTCTTTATGAATAAAATAGGAGCACCCCAAGGAGATGTACTAGGACGAATGAAACTGATGTCTAACAACTCCAGTAGTTGGACCTTTAACTCCTGAAGTTCAATAGGATCCATTCGATATGCGGTTTTAGAAATGGGTTTTGTACCAGGTTCAAGGTCAATAAAGAATTTAACTTCACGTTCTAGGGGTAGGCCGGGAAGTTCTTCAGGAAATACGTCAGAAAATTCACTAACAACAGAAATATTATTCAAATCTGACGTATTTTTGTTCAAGTCCATGACATGGGTTAAGAAAGCTTGACATCCATTTTTTAATAAACGAATGGCTTTATGGCTTGATATGACAGTGATTGAATTTAGTGGTTTGGTTGCTTGAATTCGCATAAAAGGTTGGTTAGGAATATGAAAACTAACAACCTTACGAAAATAATCAATTTTAGCATGATGAGTGGTTAACCAATTAATCCCTAAAATCACATCAAATGCAAGTATCTTTAAAGAGATGAGATCAACAGGTAATGTGATGGTCCCAGCTTGAATCAAGCAAGATTTATAAACCGTGGATGTAACGAAAGTTTCTCCTAACGGAGTTTTAACAGATAAGTTAAAGTCTAATTTCTCGGGGGTCAAGTTCAAACGTTGAGCACTAGCAGGAGAAATAAAGGAATGGGTAGAATCGGTATCTAATAAGGTATAAACTTCATAAGAGTTTATGTTTAGCTTACCTATGATCACCTCGTTTGGGTTCCTCACGTTTTGGGCAGCACGACAAACGCTCTTCTAGGAACCACCGACTTTAACTTGTCCGGGACAGCCTTTGGAGTCACCATCCCCGCTGAACTTGGTTTCGCTATAGGACAATCTCGAGCTATATGATCTTCCTTTCCACAGTTATAACACACCTTGAATTGTTGTGGGCAGTTTGGGCTGATATGTACCTCTTTCTCGCATTTATAATATACGACCAGTGGTCGTTCTCCTCCCCTAGAAACAGTTGATGCTGGTTCTGACGTCTTCACGTTGTCATTGTTGTACCTCCTCTTTTTAAAATTCCCCCCGACTCGCTTCTTCTACTATTATGGCCACGATTACCACTAGAGTGGTTACCGCTTTTGTCCGGATATTTTCATCACCGCTGGTTATCATTGCTCCGATGACTGCTGCCACCGGTATGACCCTGGTTGTGGTCCCTCGGTTGAACAGACTCATTATCTCACTCTAATAATTGAGCCTTGTTTACAACATCTAAATCTAGAGAAAATTTGTGAGAGATAAGGTATTGACGAATTTCGGGTTTCAAAACTATTAAAAACATCCGCGTTATACGTTCCTCATTCTCTACCAAATGAGACAAAAACTTGGATAACTCTACGAACTTAGCCTCGTACTGGGACACAGTCATGTTGTTCTGTTCCAGTCTAATAAACTCTACCTCCTTCATATGACGAGTACTTTCAGGAAAGTACTTGTCATTGAATAGTTTCTAGAATGATTCCCAAGACATATTGAGTGCGACTGACTGGGTACGCTTCACAGATTCCCACCAGTAATCTGCCTCACCACGGAACATAAAGGTGGCGACTGGAACCTTATGTTCCTCCATGCATTTCAAGACATCAAATATCTTGATAATTTGCTTAACCCACATTTTTGCCTTAATCGGATACAGCTTTCCCAAAAACTCTAGTGGTCCCAGCTCTTTGAACTACTTGACTGTGACAAGTCGTGCGTTCCTATTATTTCCACTCGTATTTTGTACACGAGTCTCCCTCGTCTGATTTTGTATGAACTGCAAAAAGCTTCTAAATATCACATCATTCATCATTTGATCGGTGGTGTTGTTTACAGAAGGAACATTTTCTTCATGTTGCACGTTCTCCTGGTTGATGATTAAAGGTGTCTCCACGATCTCATTCACTCCATTGTTAACATTTTTAGCTGCCATTCTCAAATACTGCCATAAAATAAGGGTTAATTAAAGAAATTGACATTCCATATATTATCCCTATATTCCGACCGACTAATTAAATACAAATAAGCTTAGGTAGGACACACTAGCGAAAGATTTACTCGTCTCTCCCCTCCTAGTTCTATTCCCCGATCTCTGCCAGAGACCATATCCCTAAGCTCTGATACCAATTGTGACGCCCCCAAAATAGGTCCACATAATCCATCCTGAGTCGCCAAATACATGGTACAAAAAATAACTACAACTTTATTATTACAATTGTCGTGCAAAATACGATAATACATATGTTGTGAGTTTAAATAAAAATATTGTCTTCTAGACAATATTCAAACTCAAATAAGTACTCATTACAATTACTGATACACTATTTTATAAAATAGTGAGGACTGCTAAAACAACTGCCCTGAAACATCACTCCACACTCCGACTAGTTCCCGTTATATTCTCGCCTCCTGAGAAGAAAAATGTAACAAAAAGGAAAAGGGTGAGCTCAACTAGCCCAGTAAAGAATATTATGACTAAGATAATATAGAACAAATTATCATTAGCTTTCAATAAATTAGATAAAATATAATGGACAACAAGTTTTAGATCAATATTCACAGCGAAAATAACAATTAATTAGAAGAGTTAACTAGAGAATGAAGTCTACTATCTTCTATGATTTAAAAGTTCATCATCAATATTTTATCTCTGTAACATCAATCAATATACATTAAAGAAATTGACATTCCATATATTATCCCTATATTCTGACCGACCAATTAAACACAAATAAGCTTAGGTAGGACACACTAGCTAATGATTTACTTGTCTCTCCCCTCCTAGTTCTATTCTCCGAACTCAGCCAGAGACCATATCCCTAAGCTCTGATACCAACTGTGACGCCCCCAAAATAGGTCCACACAACTCATCCTGAGTCGCCAAATACATGATACAAAAAACAACTACAACTTCATTATTACAATTGTCGTGTAAAATACGACAATACACATGCTGTGAGTTTAAATACAAATATTATCTTCTAGACAATATTCAAACTCAAATAAGTCTTCATTATAATTATTGATACACTATTTTACAAAATAGTGAGGACTGCTAAAACAACTGCCCTGCAACATCACTCCACACTCCGACTAGTTCCCGCTATATTCTCGCCTCCTGAGAAGAAAAATATAACAAAAAGGAAAAGGGTGAGCTCAACTACCCCAATAAAGAATATTATAACTAAGATAATATAGAACAAATTATCATTAGCTTTCAATAAATTAGAAAAAATATAATGGACAACAAGTTTTAGATCAATATTCACAGCAAAAATAACAATTCAATAGAAGAGTTAAGTAGAGAATGAACTCTACTATCTTCTATGATTTAAAAGTTCATCATCAATATTTTATCTCTGTAACATCAATCAATATACATCCTGAATCAAATATTCATCTTTGCACTACAGGCTAAAGATATTCATTTATATCACCAGCTGGTCATGTTTATCTCAACACTTGTCTATCTTTGCACTACGGGCCAAAGATATTCATCAAGTAATCATTCATCTTTGCACTACATGCCAAAGATATTCAGTTATATCACAATTTAGGACTGAGGATGATGAAAATATTTTAAAGAAAATGAATCCAATGAGATAAAAGGAAAAAGATTAGGGATTCGTACTTTAGTTTATCCAAGTTCAAAAATACTCCATAATAATCAATTGTGAAGCAAAATTTCTGAATGAAGATCAAAACATAGATACGATCAAAGATAGTAACTAAAATAGATAACTTGGACACATAAAAGAAAACTTAATTTTTTTGTGAATAGTGTCGTATTCGTGAACATTGTTGTATACATGAATAGTAACACCGACACAAAAAGGTAAAGATTTCATAAGAAAAATTATACTTCGTAAATAGTACTCATGAATAGTACCGTATTCATGAATAGTGCCGTATATGTGAATAGTGTCATATACGTGAATAGTAATCTCGACATGAAGAGGTAAAAATTTCATAATAAAATTCATATCAATATTTCGGTATAATGATATTAAAAGAAATAACATTATTTATGAATAAAATAATATCCCTTACCTCAAAGGAACAGTACTTCTGACTGAAATATCGGATATAATGCAGAAGAAAACTTGCACTGCTTATCAACTCTCAAAGTATCTAAATACTCACAAAAATACGCTCGATATTATAGAGAGAGAAAATTTTTGATTCTGGTGTGATTTTCAGTTCTAACCTAAGCACCCTATTTATAGAAAAATGCTCAAAATGCCAAAGCTGACTAACCTGCTACCGGTGGTTTCCACCCATTGCTATTCACGCACATCACCTTTGAAATTCTGCATTTTTCCATAAAAAACAAAAGTGGAGCCCACCTATATTTTTAATAAAAATATTTATTTCTGAAACTTCAATAATTCATAATAAATAGCCCTTTTATCAGAAAAATTAGAATTTTATATACATTCCATAGAAAATTTAATTCTCTACAACTTTGTAGAAGAAAGTTTTTCTAAATTCCAAACAAAAAATGACCGAAATCCACATACGGATGATTTTTAATACCTCAATTCTGATAAAATACTGATAAAACACCTCAGCATTAATTCCTTCATTTATATCCACATAAAATAAATATCTTTTTATCATATAAATCAATAATTAATTATTCACAAATAATATTACAGAATCACAATAATGACAACCAGGTCGTTCCCAAAAAGAGGGGGCTTTCAGTTTTCGATAAGAATTTCTCCTTTCTGGCACGTAATTAGGTGACCAAATCCCTTTCCTAAATAGAACTTCTTTAGACATTGCCAATAATACTATCTAATAATATTATTCAAATAATATGAATTTTTTGATCTGATAATGAAAAATACTGTGCAGTGACAATTATTGAAACAACAATAATATAAAATATCAACGTAGCAATTATTGAATAAATAAAATTAAATATTGAACAGTAATTACTGTAACAATTATTGAGTAGTGCCTTTTTACGTAAGAATCAATAATCCATAAATATTGTGCAATACCGTGTGCTACTGTGCAACCACTTGTATTACTGTACTTTAACAACCAGGTATTCCAACAGTGTTAAAGGTAACAACTACGTCGTTATTTAAAAAAACTCATACTTGTCGTTTTCTTCATCCAACAGTTTTTCGTTATGGGGCCCACAAATGGCTATGCCGTCGTACGAATATTTCCCGACAGCAAGAATATTTCACGACCAAACGAATATTTCTCGACAACAAAGAATATTTTATAACCACTTGCTTACTTAAAATATTTGCGCTTTTTTTTACTCATAACTAACCAAATTAATCAAATCAACCCCTTACTATATCAAAATAATAAATAGGAGAAATTCAATTTTATTCATAAAAAGTTAGGGTCTTACAATCCAATTCCATGGTGTTTATCATTTATTGTTTCTACTGTTTTTACAGATGTATCATCTATATTCTCTTTGTAAAGATCTGCAGAAGTTATCCAATTATTCTCCTCTTCCTCTTATTCCTACTTCATGTTCACTTCATTGTCACACATAAAACGTCTGCCCATTTATGAAGTAAGCATTGTCTCCTCTTGCTCATCATCTTCACATCCTAGGGTAGCTGCACTTAAATTTTCAATAGTTTGAGAGGGTGACCTCCAAAAGCCTTGAGATTTCAACCTCTTAACTGTAGTAGTAAGTTGACTCATCTGATTCTCCAAACTGTGGATGAAAGATTGTGTCTGAGTCATGAATGCTTTGAGCATCTCTTTAAGGGATGTTACAAAATTGGCAGGTACTTCACAACTTAAGTCGGGATGATCTCTCAATTCGGGATTGTGAGTTTCTGCCCAAGGATCATATTGATGCTGATGATATCCTAAGAGCATTAACAACAGTTTTCCTAATCAACTCTCTATCCTCAATTTTGAAGAATACATCAATAAATTAGTATCCAACATCTTCCTTATCTTTATTTGACTCTCTATTTTAATCCTTATATAGGATTTTACTCCCAGTGTGAGAGAATCAAAAGAATGTTCTCTATATATACAAAATGACATTTCACACCCTCATTTAAGTGGACAACTCATCAATCATACATATCTTGACATATTTTTACTACTTTATTTTCAAATTATAAACTTAATATTTACTTATTTTTTAAAAATTAATTTCAGACGTATTCAAATTTAAAATTGATATAAATTTATTTAATTTATGTCAATATAATTATAAAAGTACTATTAATTATAAATTTTATTATTTTCAAAATATAAATGAATCATATTAAATTTAAATTTAAAAATATCACAAATTAACTTTTTAAAAGTTAATATTGATACATTTGCAACTACAATCCATTCAATATTCACTCCATAAATTACTTAAAATTTAAAATAAAATAAAAATTATTTTAAAGTGGAATATAATTGATAAATTATACTCTCTCTTTTATAAATTATAAGATTATTATTAATTTGATGTTTTGACTGTTGGAACTTTTAAATTTTTACTTTTAACTTTTATTATTTAAGGAAACAATATAAGAAACCTGTTGGGTACATATTGAAAAAAATTAAATTCCTATTTTACAGAATGATCCAATAGCACTGCAGAGTAGGGATAAATATAAGAAAACTATTGTGAATGCTCTAAGAATGTCCCCACAGAATTGACTTGCTGCACAGTTTCATCCTTATGCAATATTGGACAAGCATCACTAGTATGCCCTGACATTGAGAAAATTCCACACTCCTTTACAACTTGCATATTCCCTGTAGTCTTTTGTAGAACCAAAGCAGTTAATTAAAAAATCTGTTCCTCAATATGATTAGTGTTTACCATATTTACCCTTTGAGGTGTATGATCCATTCCAGTTCCATATTGCTGTGAGTTGGTTGTCATACTTGCAATTAAGTTCTTCGCAACTTTTGGAGTTTTGTCTATCAGTGCTCCTCCACTTACTTCATCAATCATGCTTCTATCCATTAGTAGCAACCCCTCATAGAAGTACTGGATCAAGAGATGATCATCAATTTCGTGAGGTGGACTGCTGGAACATAACTTCTTTAACCTTTCCCAATACTCATAGAGATTCTCTCCATTGAACTTTTTGATTCCATATATCTCCTTCATTATGTTAGCGACTCTCGATCCAGGAAAATACCTCTCCAAGAATAGCCTTAGCATATCAGTCCATGATTGTATTGATCTTGAAGGTAAATAATAAAACCAGTCTTTAACCAATCTGCTAATGAGAATGGAAAAATTCTAAGCTTGATCTGCTCCTCAGTAACTCCTTGTGATTTCATCGTGGAACACACCACATGAAACTCCTTTAGATGCTTATATGAATTTTCACCTATAAGACCACGAAAAGTAGGCAAAAGATGGATTAGTCCAGAGTTTTAAGTTCAAAAGAAACATTTAAAGTTAGATATTCAATACCCAATGATGGTTGAGCTAGATCAGGAGTAGACATTTCTTTTAAAGTTTTGTTGTTGTTTGGCACCGCCATCTTTTCCTCCTCAAGTGATGGAACAAGAGCTTCTTCTTTATCTATAGTTTTCTCTATCTTTTGATCAAAATTTAAGTCAATAGAGTAAGAGGATTGAGTAATAAAATAAAAAGAAAAAGAAAATAAATAAGCGAAAAAAAATAACACTCTCCAACAATGGATTAATCAAATGTAACATTATTTATCATTCAATGAAACTAATAGCTCTATGTAACAACAAGCTCTGCTACCCAAAACTCCACTTAGATTATCACTCTATGAAACAAGCTCTTCACAAGATTCTAACCATCATACAACCTAGAATAAGTTCTCTAGATTTAATATAACATCAGCATTAAAAACTAGGGAATTAGACGATTCCAAGCAACAAACACATAAGCTCAGATTGTTTAACTTATCTTCTGCTAATCATAACAATACTCAAAAGCTTATCCATAATCAGGTATTACTAATTACTACTTGCAATTATAAACAATATCAATTACACGTAATAATATTCTTTAATCTAGCATATGATATTCGTTAACCAATTCAATCCTGCATAAATCAAATCAGTTAAGTCAAATAGCATTCAGAAATTAAATCAGATTATCAAAAATGAATTTCATATGAGAATGAATAAATAATGAATACTCAATTAACCATTAATTATAAATAAGGTTTAACATTCCTTAGAGTTGAATAATGAAAACTAGCCTGACATGCTTCCAAGTCTGCACTCCAATGGTGTGGATAAGAGATGATAGTATATGATAGAATACATATTGAATTCCCTGACTATTACATCTATTTATAGTGCTATACAAAGTCTTAAATCCTATGAGAACTAGAAAATTTAATTCTTAGAAGGAATTACAAATCATACTCTAGTTTCCATAAAGAAACAGAATCCAATTTGGTAAGTAAATCTCAGTCTAAAGTAATCCTAAATCTGATAGCAATATCAATCAGATTCCATGTAGAATTCTCCAAAAATCGCGAAAGTCAAATCTTGGTCAACCCCCGACCTGGAGCTGCTGTAAGACCCCAATTTTTATGAATAAAGATTTAATTTTCTCTAAATATTATTTTTGAATAATAAGGTGTGGATTTGATATAATGTTATAGTTGTGGATAATATTTATAAATTTTACAAATTAAGCAAGTTGTCATATAATATTCGTATGGTCGGGGAATATTCGTTTTATCAAGGAATATTTGTACGACAGCAAAATCATTGGTAGACCCCACAATAGAATTACTGTCGGATTTAGAAAGCGATAGAAATAACCTTTTATAAAAATAATGACAAACTTTTACCGTTAACTGTTGAAATACCCGGTAATAAAAGTACAGTAATACGCGTGGTTACACAATAGCACACGGTATTGTACGGTATCTTTGATTATTGATGCTTACGTGAGAAGTCACTTAGTTTTATTCAATAATTGCCACAATAGTTGATGAATAGTATCTCATATTATTGATTTAATTATTGTCACAGTATCATCTTCATAATATTTTATATTATTAAATCAATAAATGAGACAACACAGTTATTCATATTATTATTTACATTATTGACAATGTCTAGAAAGTTCTGTCAATCAAAGGGGTTACGTCATTTAATTGCGCGCCAATAAGGAGAAATCCTTATCGGAAAGCTCTCATCTTTCCTTAGAATGATCTGGTTATTAATATTGTGAGTTATAATATTATTGATGAATAATTGTTGAAAGATTTAAAATGTGTTTAGTCAAGTGATTTGTGCATGAAGTATTTATTATAAATTTGGCTTATTACATAGACCTTCACTTATTCATTTTTTCAAAATCGTCGGTAGAAAGTTATCTCAATTTTTATGTTATATTGCATAGTACTGCATAGTGTTGCATAGTAAAATCAAAATTTTCGTTGAAATCTTTCCGTGACTGCGCCCGTGAAAATGTTATTGTTCATCCGTGATTTTCTTTTTAAATAGTATCCTGCCATTCTCCTATAAATAGGATGCTTAGTTTAGAAATGAAAATCATACCAGAATCGGAGAATTTTTCTTCTATAATATTGAGCGTATTTTTTTTGAGTTTAAGAAAACTTTGAGTGTAGAAAACAGTTCAAGTTTTCTTCAATAATATCACCGCTATATCAGTCAGAATTACTCTCCTTTTAAGGTAAGGGATATTATTTTTGTTCAATATTCGTAAGAAATAATATTTTCTTCCATACTCTGTAGTATGTAAGTAATATTATTTTATTTCATATTCCTAATTCTACACTTATTTTGATAAGTATTGCTTTTATACTCCTTGAAATTTATAGAATATCCTTGAAATTTGTGTTTCATCTAGTATAGTTCCACTAAAATATTTTTCTGAACATTCTTTTTAAATTTTAATCTTTTCATGCCGGAGTATTATTCATGGGCACTATTCATACATACGGTACTATTCATACGGTACTATTCATACATACGGTACTATTCACAGGATACTATTTGTCGACGTCGAGATTTTTATTTGTCCCTTTTCTGTTCTTGTTCTTTTGTGTTCTCATATTAGGTGAGATTTGTTTGAAAAAACAAGTTGTGAAAAGGTCTGACATTTATATGTCGACGATTGGACTATAAGAGTCGCCAGTTGGTTTTTTAACTGGTTGTATCAACACAACCGAGAAAAGATTTGCACATTGACCCAGTGATGCGACACTGCTAAATGGGTCTGTGAAATCGAGATTCATTAGGGTACGGGGACTTGCTTATGCGGAGGGAAGGTGTTAGGCACCCCCCGATATTCGTGTTGCCATGGTGACCGTCACTTTTTAAGAAATTATTATATGAATGTGTGTGTGTGGGTCAATGTGCAGTTATTTGGAAGTAATGCGAGGCCTTGTTCGCACCTATATACACATGGTTTGAATTTATGTAAAAATTCAGTTTTAAACAAGATATAGCAGTGAAGTTTTGTAAAAGAGGTTTTTCAAACCCTGATGCTCAATAGTAATTGAGACCTTTTACACTTTCATTTTATTATTAGGTGTTCGACTTGATTGCTTTTATTTTTGAGATGCGAAGCATCTTCGAGAAAATAATATACAAAGCAGTGCCGAATTTCTCATGGGCATGAAAACCATCTGAGGAAATCCAAACACCGTAAATAATTTACAAGCTGCTTACAGCTGAAAATGTCCATCACGGGAACCGAATCTAGTTTCAGTATACTGAGTCTGTGATCACATGATTCCTAGGCTCACATGATAATGCAGTTTGTATGAAAGCTGTAAGCAGTTATATATATATATAAGTTGTAAATATATATATATATATATATATATATATATATATATATATATATATATATATATATATATTGACATGATCAACCACCACGAAGCACTTCCATGGGGGATCAGAAATGTAAAGAAAGCTCTAAAGGCAATCAACCACCACTGAGTAAACTCCAGGCGGAACAAAACATAAAGAAAGCAGTAAAAACGGTCAACAGCCACGAAGTAAACTCCAGGTGGGATAAAATGTAAATATATATATATATATATATATATATATATATATATATATATATATAAATCAGGTAAACGCACCGGATGTAAAATCCATTCTCATCGAACAAAGTTCGACAACAGTTCATATATATACGTATATATATATATAAAAGCAAGTAAACGCTTCGGATGTAAATCCAGACTCATTAAACATAGTTCGACACACAGTTCATATATATAAGTTTATATATATACGAAAGCAATTAAACGCTCCAGACGTGAGTCTAGGCTTATCGAACAGAGTTCGACACACAGTTCATATATATATATATATATATATATATATATATATATATATATATATATATATATATATATATACGAAAGCAATTAAACGCTCCAGACATAAGTCTAGGCTCAATCGAGGCATAACTCGATAATGTTAGTCCATATATAAATATATATAATATATACAACAAAAATAAAAACCATAGACCGAAGTCCTGGCAAACACACGCAACACGACTCTCAACGTAAAGAACGGTGTGTGCAAAAATGAAGAGAAAGGCTCTAAAGTGTGTAAGAAGGCTTACAGTGGGCTGCCAAAGAAGACTTCAATAACTTGAAAGGGATGAACACTCGACTCCTGTCGGTAAAAAAGTAGCTATATATGAGCTTACAAGTATTTAAAATGAGAAAGCACTCGGTTTAGGGGGTGTACAGAGCAAATTGGATAGGGCTTCTTCGCCTTTTCTCTTTTCAAAATGGCTGACCCAAGCCCTCTATTTATAGAGGGGGAGCTGCAGGTGTACCTGCGGTAGTCACAGATGTACCTACGGCTGCCCGGGGTGCCCCGGGCTCCGCGGGTTCCGCCGTCTCAAAGTACGTGCACGCGTGCAACGTGATGTCCGATCGAACTTTTAGAACTTTAAACTGGGCATCCAATTGAGGTGTATAAGACCTATTTCGGACCACCGTTGTCAAAAGTTACGCAATAACATGGGATTAGAGGTTGTACGAAGTCAGGAAGATAGGACCATGCCCTCCGGTCTTCAAGCTTCAAATTCAATTCGTTGTCCTGCACAATAGTCACTCGGGATTGGACTTCCTTGGTTCTTGTGGGACATTACTGTGTAGAAATGTATGTATAAAATGTTGAGATGGCGTGATTTGGCATTGGGATGGCAAAATAACAGTCATGCCTTTCACCGGGGTTATTTCTGGTTTGAGCCGTGTTAACAGTCGTTGCTCAGGGTTATCGCTGAGATTGGACTGCTGCAGGTGTTGACCGTCCTCAGGGTTATTTTTGAGATGTGACTGACTTCCCGGGGTTATCTCTGGGTGCCTCGGGGCTTTTGCCGAGTGTTCTGAAGCTGTTTGCATGGCTTTAAAATAAGCATTTCTGGGGTTATCTCCGAAACTACTACTGTATTCCTCGGGGTTATCTCCGAGGTGGATATTATCTTTCCTGATGTTATTAGGGGTTGAGACTGAGTATCTCGGGGTTATCTCTGAGATGACACTGTCTTCTCCGGTGTGTTTTTCAGTATTGGCACTGCATTCCTCGGAGTTATCTTCGAGGTTGAAACCAAAACTCCCAGTGTTATTGCCGCGATTGAGGTTAAAACTTCCTATGGTATCCGGGTCTGAGCTGGATGTCTTGGGGTTATCTCTAAGATGGTGATACTGAGTATCCCAGGGTTATCTTCGGGATTGAGCTAAGCTGTCTTCCAAGGTTATCTCTGAAAGACGATTCTGCCCTCCTGCAATGTTAGTAACAGGTATTCAAAAAATTTCGAGTGTCTACAGATGCCCCTCTTTATCATATTCATGCAATGCAATGGCATGGATAGGATAAATAATATTAGACACTTAAAATGCAACAAGATAAACACGATGCAATGTACAACAACATGTTCCAAATGTATGATGCATATGTTTTGTTGGATAGTTGTCCAACAAGATGGGAAGATTACCGGCTCCCTGTTGCTTCTACCGGGGATGTCAATAGATAAGCAGCCTGATGAACTGTCATGGATGTGTGATCCACAGCTACTAGGAATTTCTAGGATTGTTGACATTGGGGTTATCACCAAAGTCTTGAATCCTTGACACAGACTTTATACTGAAGATATATCCTTCATTTATCAGAGATTCTGTGGGGATGTATCCTTGTTTGTTTGAGGATGTGTATAACATATTCCATCATCGGTCCTCCCCGATGAGGATGATCCTTCCTGGTTTGTTTCGCCAGGACATATCAATGCTCTGTCGGACTTTGTAACATTTCAAAATTTAAATTGTAATATTAAATATTTATTGAATGATATAAATATTTAGTGGATGTGTTTATCGTTGAATAAATATTTGTTTAATTGATTTGATTTTTATTTGGTTAATTATTTGTTAAATAAATAATTAATGAGTTAAGGAAATTGTTATTATGTTGATATTTCAATTTGATGGTTAATTATTTGTATTGAGTTATGTGATTAAATGATTTATTTAATTAATTATTATTTGAAATAATTAAATTAAATATGAAAGTTTGATTAAATAAAGTGTGACAAATAACTATATTATAAGGAGTTATTAAAATAAATTAAAGTTGTTTTAATTTAGTTTTATCCAAACAAGGTTCAAGGATATTAATTCTTTAAAATTTAAAAGGTTTTGCCAAACAAAGCCTTATGACTTTTAGTTTTTTAATTTTTTAATTTTAATAAAATAAATTAAAATAATAAATATAATATATTTATGTTATATACGTTAGTAACTGAAATAGCAATTAGTATTATTAAGGGTTATCAGTTTTATTTCTTACGTTGTTTATCAGTTGGTTTTACGCGTTTTATTTGCTAGCCTAGAGATTTCAGTGAGTTGAGAGAATTGTTAGGAAACTTAAGCAATTTCCAGAGAGATAGCAAGGATTTCAAGCTATTTTAAGGTAATTTATCTAACCTTGATATATATATATATATATATATATATATATATATATGTGTGTGTGAATTTACGGCATAGTTGTTTGTGTTCTGTGAAATCAAAATTGATGAACTATGGTTATATACTTGGTAATTGTGATGATGCATGTTTATGATGCTAGAGTTATGTTTAGAACAAGAAATTTCATGCTAATTTCGTTTGACAGTAAAAGAAAATAATGTCAGAATATGTATTTTCATATGTTCATGAAAAGTATTAATTATAGTGGCTAATTAGTATGTGAAATTGTAAATTGAAGCTTGATTATGTTAGTTCACTAAGAAACGAGTATAACGTAATTTGAATGAAGTGATTTGGCCAAGTATTGAAATCGCAGTGATGATTTTTGGGATAAATATCAAAAAAATTGAGTTTTATATGAAAAACATGAAATTTGAGAATTTAACCTAGCTTGAATTGTTGTTAAATTATTTTAATTGGTGGAATATGTTCATAAACATGTTTGTGATAGTTCTATACCATTTGTACGTGTTATTAACACTGTTTGGTGGGTGAAATTCGTGTTAGTTGGCTTATAAAAAGTGTTGTAAACATGTTCTGCAACTGGAATCTGTGCATGGCGCGGGTGCGCTATCTCTTGGCGCGGGCGTGCTGCCACCCAGTATAAAACTGACGCAGCCACGCCAGTACCCAACCACAGACAGTGAAGTCTGTTAATTATGCAGACTTTGGGCGTTCAATTTAACTTAGATTAATGATAGGTTAATATGTCCAACATATAACAACAAGGCTAAAACAGAGTGGTGTTATATGGATTATGAATTCAAAGTTGTAAAAGTGATTAGTAGGTTACGAACGCATTATGTGATAACTTAGTTTATTCAATGAATGTTAGATAGGTGTTGTGATGTTAACACTTGGGAATTCTGATATATATATATATATATATATATATATATATATATATATATATATATATATATATATATATATATATAGTAGCATAAGACTTGTTCTAAGATGATAAGTTTAGCTAGAAATGTATATGCTGTGGTATGTTAGCATATCTAATAGATAATGTGGTTCTAAACCAATGTGTAGGTGAACGTGAGTTTAATATTGTAGCTTACGCTCGAGGCAAGTTTCTAAACTTTCTTTTTACATTGAGCAAGTATTCTAACTCTACACTTTCATTGAGCTAGCTCTATTATCACATTGTGTAACTTTATTCATTTACATTGAGCAGGTTTCTTACTTTAATCTTTCATTAATCGAATCTTTGTATTCCTAATCATTATTTGAGCAAGCTAGCTTTGACTGTAACTTTGCTCGAACAAGTTTTGAATTCCAATATTTATTGATGTATTCTAACTTGTTTATTGTTAGACAAGTTCTTTTATTGTCCTTCATGTATTATGAATGCAATTTTTCTCGAATTCTAGCTTCTAATGTTGATTTATCTTAGTTCATTCTCATATTGAGCAAGCTTTATTTTCATCTTGCTATTACTTAATGTATATTTAATAATGCCTAGTCCTAGCTTAATTTTATTCAAGCAAGGTTTATTGTCATCCAATACTTATGCTTTGTGGTTGTTTTTAAGCATGAGTTCAATATATAGTTAATTCGCTTACACTTATTCATTGTTCCATATTATGTTATTATTGATCAACTGTTGTGTTATCAAACACTATTGATTCAACTAGTCCTCTAGTTGATGTTCGTTAAACTTCAAATTACCCTTGAAAGCTTATCCAAACCAAATTTTCTTTGGTGCGGACTTGTACTCTAAATACTAAGATGAACAACCCTATTATTAGGGGAAATTTACGCTTAGCGTTGAAATGTTTGTGCACAATACATTATATGAAGGGTTGATCCCCCTAAGTACGAGGAGTCCGTATAGTCTTATGACTGTTAAAGTTGGAGTTGAAAAATTACTCGCAACTGTGGACATAGTTCATGGTCTTATGACCCTCAGTTAGATATATTTCATATTTTGGATTCTAATTTTTGATTATCATTGTTAAGGTACTATTCAGTTTTGATGAGCCTATTGTTGGCAATTATTATTATTATTATTATTATTATTATTATTATTATTATTATTATTATTATTATTATTATTATTATTATTATTATTATTATTATTATTATTATTATTATTATTCTGTTGATCTATTGTTATATCCAGTAAGCAATTGTGTTGCTCACCCTTGCATATTTATATACTCACTGCAGCTAAAGTTGAGAAGGTAGATGAGCCTTCAACTAGCAAAGGAAAGGAAAAAATGTACAAGTGATGCAAACTTGTAATTTTGTTTATTGTGATGGCCATAGACTTTTTAATAATGATGTAATGTAATAATTTTATTTCCGCACTTGAATGATGTTTAAAGGTTAGACAACCTGGGATATTTTTTTTAATTTAATGATGTAACCCTATTTAAAGGGAGGATTATGGTTTAAATATTATTTTATTTGAGTAGATAGTATGAATATATGGATAGTGAGCACCAAATCTTGTGAAAATGAAGTACCTAGATTTGGGGGTGTCACAGAGTTACTGCCAACAGTTTGTGCTATCAGGGTTGCCTGACCTTCGCTGACATTTACATCACCAGATAATATCCCTGTCGGGTAAACTGTCAAGGTTGCTTGACCTTCACTGATTTATGTATTAACAAAAAATACGTGATACCCCCACCGGGGATATGTACTTTGACACATGAACACGCGTGATGCCCCCGCCGGGGAAACTGCTTGCGAATGCGTCCTGTCCCCGCCGAGGAAACTGCTTGATCTTTGCTGACGTGTGTGTCAATGGCTGAAATCATCGAATAACTTTCGACGCTTTGTTGGATTTACTTGCCAACGACTGAAGTGATGTCAAGGTTTCTTGACCTTCCCTGGCACGTGCATCAACGGATGACAATGCGTGATACCCCAGCTGAGGAATCTGTATTTGGACAGATGAAGCCGCGTGATTCCCCCGTAGGGGTATCTGAATTTGGACAGATGAAGATGCGTGATGCCCTTGTGAGGATTAGGTTGACGACCCTTACTTGGAGACATTGGACCAACATAAGGTATTGCCAAAGATGACTTGTAACAGTTGAGATCATCGGCATAGTGTACCCTGTGTTCGGGCAAATACCAATGAGTGACGTGTAGACCCACGGATTAGTCTGAGAAAACCAGGATTCCAAGCTACTCCGCTCAACTGCGTAGCATTTTTATTCTTGATTTGGCTTTTTCAGCTTGTGAGAACTCCTTTGTAACTCGAATTGAATCGAGCTGGAGGGGTGGGCCCCACATAGGGGTGCCGCAGGTACACCTGCAGCTGCCGCAGGTGGACCTGCGGCCAGCCGTGGCTACTAAATGCCTGCAGGTTGTTTTTATAAGTCATTTTCAAGTTACGCCGCGAAGGAAATTCGAGAGCTCTTCTTTAAATCTGCTGAGTTCGGGCGTCTTTCTGCAAATTTTATCACCGTACAAATGTTCTACACTTTCCACACCCTTTCTGAGATGATTTGGAGACTTTTGTCCAGATATTATGGATCCGGATCAGTCGAGTAGTTCCCGCAGGACCACTTTAGGTGTACGGAGGAGGGCTTCTGAAGTGCCTCAACCCTGTTCTGTTAGACAGCCTCGTCGTCTGGCGGAGGCGGTGATACATCCTGTCCGGGTTGATGTGCCGAACGTCAAGGACGAGGAGGATGTACCGGTTGCGAACCCCGCTCCTGCTGCACATGTTCCCCGTAGGGACCTCCCGAGTATTCAGGTGGCAAACCCAGAGCTTCTGGGTGATTTGAGTCGACACCCTTCGATGTACTTGCATGCAAATGAGGTACTCTAATTTTTCTGCTTTCCTATTGACGAGGATTAAAGGATTCTGATGTTGATCTGCTTTGTGATGCAGGTTCCTGGCTTTATACAGCCCAGAGGGAACTGGTTTAGCATTCACTCTATGTACCAGGCTCTGCATCCCGACTATAGAGCGATTGTGCATGATTGGGGATTTGGGGCGTTCTTTTCCATTCTTCCCCGCCGTTGTCCCTGGGGTTACCTCAGGGCATTGTCTGAGCGCTGGTTTCACCAGACTCAGTCTCTCCATTTACTGGACTGTGAGGTGATGATGACGCCGATGGATTGCGATTTATCACAGGTATGGAGTTTGGAGGGGCACTAGTACCTTATACGGCAGATATTACCCCAACTACCGTCAGATATTTTCTAAGAGTACTGACGGAGGCGCTCAAGGGTAGGATTGTCCATACGGGTCCTCTGAGCATGGATGCTATGAGTGGACTGTTGAGTGAGCCCATACCAGCTGATGTCCGAGTCAAGGATCACATTCTTCGGCAATTGTTCCTGATGATCATTAGGGATTGCTTTATAGCAGATAACTCTTCTACGGTGTCGTTCGCTTTGATCAACGCCACTCGGGAGGTGGATCGTATCGGAGACTATGATTGGGGTTCCTACACCTTTGCTTATTTCCTCAGGGCTTGACTAAGGCTTGGCTAGGATTCTACCTATTTCTACTAGTGAGTATTTCTCTTATAATTTCTCATATATAGGTTAAGAGTGTTCACTAACAGCAGATGTTTGCCTTTGTATTGATAGTTTTGGGCCTATGATAGGCTCCCATGTTTGCATCCTGTGAGCTTATTAGGATTAGATACCTATCCACGAGGACGGCGATGGCATCATTCCATACTGGCGGAGGTCCCTATAGCTGAGGGTTTTACTCATTGTCTCCTACAGCTGGAGTTATTGACAGCTGATGTCATCACATAGATTCCCTATTCTGGGGAGCACTTGGCTATTGGATTTGAGGACGGGTACCCGACTGCTGTCGAGTACGTGATTTCCCCTTGTAGAATTCCTCCCTTCACATATGGAGGATGGGAGCTCTATTTAGGAGAGCGTGCTATTAGGAGCACTATAGGAGAGATCCGTATACCGATCTTGCCTCCTGCTAGGCGTTATTGGCCTGTGTCGCAGTCACCCATCATTGATATCCCATTGTTGGGTGTTGACGGTTTTGCACTGTCAGAGGGTCCCTGCACTCAGGAGATATTCTAGCATTGGTGGGACCCCTAGTACCATTGGACCCCAGACCCGCGCCACTCAATTCATGGGGGATATGGTTCCAGGATCCGTGATGATGACGGATTGGCTAGCCTGTGTCTGAGATCTGACTCATGTGACACAGATTGACAGTTTGACCCAGCGACTGGACTGGGCACATTTCTTTATCCGGCATTTGGGCAGAGGCATATTTGTTTGATCTTTCCAGCGCAGGAACTGGCCCCTCAGATGACCCATTTGGCTTTATCGGTGCAGATCCTCCTTTGTATAGGTCTGATATCCCTGTTGATAGAGTTCCAGTGACTCAGGAGGAGTTACATCATGTGGACAGGATTGATGATCTAGATATTGACACCATTGTCTTCTTCTGATGTTTATTCTCGTTATCTCTTTTGATAGGCCTCTGTTAGATATTGGGTGGTTGTGCCCCATTCTCGCTATATCTTCTGATAGGCCTCTGTTAGTAGTAGGGTGTCTGTGCCCCATTTCCTTATATTTTTAGCTGTAGTTGTACAGAGATGATGTATGTAGATGATGATGTACTTAGGAATGTATGTATTTTCTTCTATTCCCTACATCATATTGTCATCTATTATCTATTATGCATTTATCATGTTATACATATGTATGTATGTCCAGAGATATTCAGATGTCTTCGTCGACAGTCAGCCGCATAGATCACACCCCACCAGTATTGGTGGCATCCCGTCTGAGATCCTAGTATGATAGCATGTCACCCCCAGATAGGGTGATCGTAGATCAGTTATTACAGCATTCTATGACCCTCCTGATGTTTCTGGTTCTCGCAGGCTTTGTAGAGGGTATGCTGGAGCATTGGATACCGGAGAGACAGGTTTTTCGATTTAGTACGCAGGAGTTGACTCCTACCTTAGAGGAGTACGAGAGGTTGACGGCTTTGCCCTTAGACAGACCTTGATCTCATATGGCTGTTAGAGATATGCGCCGACAGTTCATGACCTTCACCGGGTTACGACGTAGAGTAGTAGAGGATGAGATTACATCCGGTCATGTATTATTCTAGCGTTTCCTGATAGATAGGTTTGGCTCATCGGACAGCTATACACGGTATTATGGGGATTTCACCACACTAAAGGATCAATGGCATTTGGCTAGAGTAGATGTATTTGTGATGTGCATAGTGGCATATGTATACATGCCACGATATATGGATGAGCTGGACATAGGTATCATCATGGCAGTGAGAGCTCTCAGGGAGGGTCATAACATTATTTCGATGATCTTGGCGGAGACGTGGTCGGCTACATTTTGCAGCACCTACCCTGCAGGGTCTTTACAGGTAGTTCGGTCATGTTATACGTGTGGTTTATGTCACACTTGAGACCGATTAGCACTTTTCACCGACACGGGTACTGCTTTACCTATGAGATAGCTATGTCTTATTCCTTCCAGCCTGCTGTGTGTACAAATCCTACATCTTGGTCCATTTTCCTAGCTGGGATCGGAGATCATTTTGCTATCTTGCCGTGTACAAGGCTCAGTTCACCCTATAGCTTCATTACTTATGATCCGGGCATGGATTATCTTCCTCTGGCTGGTTTGAAGGGCATGACTACCTACCACCCACTGGCCGTGATGTGTCAGTTCGACCAGTTCCAGGACTTTCATCCTTTTGATGGGGCATTAGGTCAGCGTTTAGCTTCTCGCCATCTATCAGCAGAGGACCGATTTCGGGTGTATGCTTGTTGGGATCAGCGTGAAATAGCTGCTTTTTCTGTTAGCCATACGGGCTATTCGCCAGAGTATTCTGCGTGGATGGAGATAGAGATTTCATCGGTTGCAGCAGTATCCACAGAGCTGGGTATTGAATCAAATGGTGGAGAGCCCATGGAGGACATTGATTCTCACACCGAGGATGAGCCATTTACTGGGTTGCCAGCAGCTCTTTTAGATTCTCCCAGTACTAGTACTATTGTGGTCCAGTATTTGGCATAGTACTTCGAGCATAGTCTTCATCTGATGACCTTGGAGAGAGATCAGGCTAGATTCTTTATGTTAACAGCCCTTGATGGGAGAGACGCAGCTCTGATAGAGAGAGACAAGGCATTAGCTCGTAGAGATACCGCTGTTATTGAGCGGGATGAGGCCAGATCAGCCAGAGATACAGTGATAGTCGAGAGGGATATCGCCATATCTTCCCGAGATGTAGCTGTCATAGATAGTACCACAGTGAGGTCCCTTACCACTGGTATGATTGTAGAGATAAGCACGTACATTGATGAGCACAGTGTCACCATGCAGATGGCTATAGATTAGCTCGTGTGGATACCCTTGTGTAGGAGACCACAGCTTTACCACCTTCTTCTGAGAGAGTAGCCATGTTGGGCTTGATAGCTCGCATATATACTGATTTGTAGATGAGCTTATATTTTTCTGCACAGACTAGCTTAGCCATTTTGTTATGTACAGTTTACATTGTGTATATCAAACAGCATTATATAGAATAGGGAAATATATTTTCGATCACTTCCCTTTCAGATATGCTTTGTTGCTTGCTTGATATTTTGCCTGCTTCTCCAGGGCTTGTGATCTTGATGTATTCTGAATTCTTCCTTGATGGATGGACATTGAGTTGTCTCTAGATAGTTTAGAATGGATCATTGATCTGTGTGTATCCCTACCATCTTTGGTGTCTTGGGACTGGTTTCTGTATGGAAATATGGAGAGGAGTGTGGCTTTCCTCTCTGAGATTGACCACACCACAGATGGTCGCCAGTACTCCTATTTAAAATGAGCTTAGTTAATTCCATCTCTTATGGATTGGTATTGTTCTTCAAGGTACAACCGCAGCTTAGATGGTCGCCGAATCTCCTATTTAGGAGGAGGTCAGGTAGTTCCATCCGTTTGGTCTGAAGCCAATGAAATGTAGTGGATTGAAGGATGATCCCAATACCGTTGACAAGTGTTTGTGTTTTGGTAGAGGGTGAAACTGAACCATAAATGGCTACATACGTACTACTATTGAAGAGGAGATAAGGTTTGCGTAGTTCGAACCTGGTGTAAGAGGTTCAATGCTGTATGTGGCAGAAAAGGGTGTAGGAATGTTTTCGTTGTTTTTGTTTTTGTAATGAGAAGGGTGTAGAAGTGTTTTTGTTGTTTTTGTTTTATTGCGATTGGGGCATATAAAATATGGTTGCATACGTACTCCTGTGTATCAGGGAGATCAGGTCGACGTAGTTCGCCCCTCAGGACGATTTGTAGCCGATGAAAAGTTTGATCCTATGTGAAGGACAAACTGCAGGGGGAAAGAAAGTTTAATCCTAAGTTCAGGATAAACTGCAAGTGTGAAAAAGTTTGATACCATTGTCGACGTCGGGATTTTTATTTGTCCCTTTTCGTTACCTGTTCTTTTGTGTTCTCATGTTATGTGAGATTTGTTTGAAAAAACAAATGAAAAAGGTCTGACATATATATTGTCGACGATGGACTGTTAAGAGTCGCCAGTTGGTTTTTTAACTGGTTGTACCAACACAACCAAGAAAAGGTTTGCACATTGACCCAGTGATGTGACACTACTAAACGGGTTGGTGAAATCGAGATTCATTAGGGTCCGGGGACTTTCTTATGCAGGGGGAAGGTGTTAGGCACCCCCCGACATCCGTGTTACCACGATGACCGCCACTTTTCAAGAAACTGTTATATGAATGTGTATGTGTGTGTGTGGGTCAATGTGCTATTATTTGGTAGTAATGCGAGGCCTCGCTCGCACCTATATACACAGGGTTTGAATTTATGTAAAAATTCAGTTTTAAACAAGATATAGCCGTGATATTTTATAAAAGAGGTTTTTCAAACCCTTATGCTCAATAGTAATTGAGACCTTTTACACTTCTATTTTTGTTATTAAATGTTCGGCCTGATTGCTTTTATTTTCAAGATGCGAAACATCTTCGAGAAAATAATGTACAAAGCAGTGCCGAACTCCTCATGGGCATGGAAACCATCGGAGGAAATCCGAACACCGGAATAAATTTACAAGCTGCTTACAGCTGAAAAAGGTCCATCACGGGAACCGAATTTAGATTCAGTGAACTGAATCTGTGATCACATGATTCCTAGGCTCACATGATGCCACAATTAATATAAACGCAGTAAGCAGGTATATATATATAAAAGCTATAAATATATATATACAGACATGATCAACCACCACGAAGCACCTCCATGGGGGATCGAAAATGTAAGGAAAGCTGTAAAAGCAATCAACCGCCACAGAGGAAATTCCAGGTGGGACGAAATGTACAGAAAGCTGTAAAAAACGGTCAACCACCACGAAGTAAACTCCAGGAGGGACGAATTGTGTATATATATATATATATATATATATATATATATATATATATATATATATATATATATATATATAAAGCATGTAAACGCACCAGATATAAAATTCAGGCTCATCGGATAAAGTCCAACAACAGTTAATATATATAACTATATATATTAAAGCAGTAAATGCACCGGATGTAAAATCCAGGCTCATCGAACAAAGTTCGACACACGGTTCATATATATAAGTATATATATACGAAAGCAATTAAATGCACCAGACGTAAGTCTAGGCTCATCGAACAGAGTTCGACACACAGTTCATATATATAAGTATATATATACGAAATCAATTAAACGCTCCAGACATAAGTCTAGGCTCAATCGAGGCATAACTCGATAATGTTAGTCCATATATATAAACATATAAATATAAGTATATATATATATATATATATATATATATACAAACTGAAATGAAACCACGGACCGAAGTTTGGGCATACACACGCAACACGACTCTCAATGTGAAGAATAGTGTGTGTAAAGATGAAGAGAAAGGCTTTAAAATGTGTAAGAAGGCTTACAGTGGGCTGCCAAAGAAGACTTCAATAACTTGAAATGGATGAACACTCGGCTCCCACCAGTAAAAAGTAGCTATATATGAGCTTACAAGTGTTTAAAATGAGAAAGCACTCAGTTTAGGGTGTGTACAGAGCAAATTGGACAGGGCTTCCTCGCCTTTTTCTTTCTTAAAATGGCCACCCCAAGCCCTCTATTTCTAGAGGGGGGAGCCGCAGGTGTACCTGCCCCGGGCTTCACGGGTCCAGTCGTCTCGAAGTACGTGTACTCATACAACGTGATGGCCGCTCGAACTTTCAGAATTGCAATCCGGGCATCCGACTGAGGTATGTAAGACCTTTTTCAAACCGCCGTTGTCGAGAGTTACGCAATGACATGGGATTAGAGGTTGTACGAAGTCAGGAAGATGGGACGGTGCCCTCTGGTCTTCAAACTTTAAATTCTATCCGTTACCCTGTTTAATAGTCACTCGGGATTGGTTTTCCTTGGCTCTTGTGGGACATTGCTGTGTAGAAATGTATGTTTAAAATGTTGAGACGGCGTGATGTGGCGTCAAGGTGTCAAGATGATGACTTTTCCCCTCACTAGGGTTCTCTCCAATTTGGGCTGATAAAGCAGACGTTGCTCAGGGTTATCTCTGAGATTGGACTGCTGCAAGTGTTTGAAGGTCCTCAGTGTCATCTCTGAGGTGTGCCTGTCTTCCCGGGGTCATCTCCTGGATCTTGTACTAAGTGCTCGGTGTAAGCGCCGAGTGTTCTGAAGCTGATTGCATACATTTGAAACAAGCATTTTCGGGGTTATCTCCGGAACTGCATTCCTTGTGGTTATCTCCAAGGTTGGAATCTGCTACTCCTAGTGTTGGGACTGAGACAGAATATCTCGGGGTTATCTCCGGGATAAATCGGTCTTCTCCGGTGGAATTTTCGGTATTGAAACTGTAGGCCTCGGGGTTATCGCTGAGGTTGGAACTGTTACTCCCGGTGTGTGTTTCGGGGTTGAAACTGAGCTTCCGGTAGGATCCGAACTGGATGTGAGCTGTCTTCTAGGGTTATCTCTGAAAGACAAATCTGCCCTCCTACAATGTCAGTAACAGGTGTGCAGAAAATTTCGAGTGTCTACAGATGCCCCTCTTTATCATATTCATGCAATGCAATGGCATGGATAGGATAAAGAATCCTAGACACTTGAAATGCAACAGATAAACATGATGTCATGTGGAGCAATATGATGCAAATGTATGATGCATATGGATTACTTTCTAACATGTTGGGGATGATTGCCTCTACCGGTGATGGTGATGAGTGAGTTTTATACTCATAATTGAGTGTGTTTGAGCTTGCACGTTTTTTTTATTATTTTCTTTAATTCTCTTTCAATTTTTTTCTTTCTCTCTTTTCAGGTACCATTGATGACTTTGCGTATCAATGGCTATACACGAACATGACTCAACCAAGGGAAACATGGATTGATGGACTTAATACATTTTCTATAGAGCCAATACAAATTGAGGCAAATTCGAAGACGTTAGTGGTTATCGCAGCCCAACGGAGGTGAAGGATGACAAACATGACTCAACCAATGGAAACAGGGATTGATGGACTCGATACACTTTCAGCATTAACAGCACAAGTGGCCGCAATGGCTAAGCAAATGGAATTATGGCATCCACAATCCACACAGCAGGTAGCGATGGTTTGTGAATTGTGTACTGGGGGTCATGTTATGGATCAATGTGCCATAAATTCTAAATCAGCACAGTTCGTAGGGAGCAATAATCGCTCAACTCAACCGTATCTGACTCAAAATGCATATAATCCAGGGTGGAGAAATCATTCGGGGTTTTCATGGAGTAACAATCAAGCCCAAGCTCAAGCTCCTAGACAACAAAATATGTAACGACCCCAAAATAGGTCCATTCCATCCAACCTATTCTGAGTCGCCAAATACATGGTACAGAAAACAGATGTAACTTTATTACAACAATTGTCATGTAAAATACAACAACACATATGATGTGAGTTTGTATACAAATATATACCAAATGTAACTCATGTTCCAACCGTGGACATCACCTCACAATGACACCTTACATAAAGGTATAGTCAAAAACTGTTTTAGAAATTAGAATCTTTGGGAAGTGCTCAAGGAAACCTTCGTACATGGGAGGCCATGCGTCTAGGTTATGATAGATATCATATGGCCACAGAATTATTCTTGGTTGACCCAATAGACCCCAAAGAAAAACAAGAAGACTACTATCATATTCTTCCCAATGGTGAGTCTTCTCTTGACATATCATTATCTCTACTGTCTCTAATTGAGAATTATACTTCAAACAAACACCAAGATTATATAGGTAGTGCTTGTATATATACTCAGTAAGTGGATGAGCACATCCTTGTCTTATGATGACACGAGGTTGTATGTCGTTAGACATCTTGTATGATAGTGGCAAACCACCCTTCCAACGTTGGGTACACCTTACCCTATTGGATTCACCAAATAAAACTACTAAATAAACTTTTCTTTACTGCTTCGGGAGAACATCCACAGCTAGAGACCACCGTTCTATTTTCCCGTTACCCTCACTCGACCCAGCTACACTCTTATTACCTGAAAGGAATTGTGAAGCAAAAGGGTGAGCACAACTAGCTCAGTAAAGTATATCATGACTAAAGATAATTAAATTATCAATAGCCTTCATCAATAATAAATCAGAGATTTAGAACATATGGTAAATGATAAAAATTTCAACCATAGTTGCAGCGGAACGAGCAATCCATTAGAAGAGTCAAATAGACTATAAAGTCTATTATCTTCTCCATGTTAAAAATCCATCAATAATGTTTTATCCCTGTAACATCAATCAACAATTCTGGTCCACAATCATATGAATAACTCATAATTGTAGTTCTAAATTTTTCTTCTCATCCAGGACGAAGATAATTTTCATAACCTATCTTTACCTGAAACATCAAAGATCATGGTTACACCAAATCACATTTCCTGTTCATAATCATACTAATAACTTCATCTTTGCACTACGGCCAAAGATATTCATTTGTATCACCAGTTGGTCATGTTTATCTCAACATCTGTTCATCTTTGCACCACTGGCCAAAGATATTCAACATATCATCTTTGCACTACGGGCCAAAGATATTCATCAATAATTCATCTTTGCACTACAGGCCAAAGATATTCATCAATATTTCATCTTTGCACTACAGGCCAAAGATATTAACATCTCAAAGAAATATATAATCATTTCAGAATTTATATAAACAATAATTATAACCATGTTGATCAATTCACCTTTGCACTTAAGCTAAAGATATTCACTTATAAATTCAATGGTCATGATCATACCAATCAACGATTCAACTTTGCACTACTGGCCAAAGATAACCCATAGCCATGATCATACCAAAAATCTACCCATCTTTACACTCAAGTTAAAGAGAAATATCATCATTAGGGTTATAAAAATGTTATATATAATAATAAAAATAATATGATCAACATCTAGTTTTAATCTCAAGAGTAATATTCGTAAATCAACTATAATTTGGTTAGAAAAAGAAACCAATTTTTATCGTGAATAGTAACTCGTGAATAGTAACTCATGAATAGTAACTCGTGAATAGTAACTCATAAATAGTAAACTCGACACAAAAAGGTAGAAATTCCATAATAAAATCCATACCAGTATTTCGATATAATGATATTGAAAGAATAATATTTCTTAAGCTTATAAACAATTTATTTAAATTGTTTACACTTTACTAAATAATGCATTTAATCATTCTAAAATACCAAACTCATAAGATTTTATCACCAATAATCAAAACCCTCATCAAAAATCTGTATATACCTCATATAGGATTCTCAAGCCATAAAATCTTATTTTCTAATTTCCTTACTTCACAAAATATGTTTAATTCATTTACTCATAACTAGACTATTTTCATAAAAAATACCAAATCAGTTCTAAAAATATTTCTTTTCTGGAATTTAGCATAATATAGTCCCATAGTGAACATATATTTTTCTCAGAATTTTTAAAAGTCATTTACTATTTCTCATATGGCCAAAACAGCTGAATATTTAGACATTTATCAAAAATTGTACTTTTATCTAAAAATTCTGAAATTCACAGAGTATACTCCTATCATATACATGTACTCCCAATAAAAATTTCATCAATTTTGGAGTTAACCACAAGAAATTATAAGCGATTACTTTTAAAATAGTCTTTTCTCATAAAATTCATAACTCTCAATCTATACATCCAAAAATCACCATTTTTGGACACAATCAAGAAAACTCATCAAAATATCATTTCAAATTTTTTCAGAATTTTTAAAGGTCAGAAAAATTACGAAACTGAAAAACATAACAACCCTTAAAATTCCTTACTATCCCTTACCTCAAAATAGCAGCACTTCTGACCGGTATAAGGCTGAAAAAAATTTGCACTGATGAATAGAAACTCACAAAGTATCTAAATACTCACAAAATACACTCAATAATCTAGAGAGAGAAAGAGAGAAAACTTATGAATTCTGGTGTGTTTTTCAATTCTAACTTAGCCCTCTATTTATAGGAAAATGTTAGCACGCCGAAGCAGACTTAACCTGCAACCTGATGGCTTTACCTGCTACTATTCCCACCCACCACATTTGAATAAAAATCTCAGCACATTTCTTCACCAACCAAGAGTGGGGCCCACCAATTCTAGAATTTTCCACCAAAATGACTAACTCCGAAAATTCAACAATTTCTAAATCATTCATCTCGTAAAATTCATAACAAATCATACGTTCATTTTTAACGGTTCAAAATTTATGGACATATACTCAACTTATATATGTATAACATATCCAAATATTACCACGATCCAACGGTCGGATTAAAAATTATAACACCCGCAATATTTCTCAAAAATCCTGATTTGATTTTTAATACCTCCATTCCGATAAAAATACTGATAAAACACCTCAACATTAACTCCTTCATTTTTAACCACAATAAATATATCCAACATTTATATCCACATAAAATAAATATTTCCTTATCATATGAATCAATAATTAATTATTCACAAATAATATTACAGAATCATATTTATGACAACCAGGCCGTTCCCAGGAAAGAGGGGACTTTCCAATAAGGATTTCTCTTTACTGGTGCGTAATTAGATGACCAAACCTCTCCTTAGACAGAACTTTCTAGACATTGCCAATAATGTTATCTAATAATATTATTCAAATAATATGAATTATTGATCTGATAATGAAAAATACTATGCAGCAACAATTATTGAAACAATAATAATATAAAATATCAACGCAATAATTATTGAATCAATAAAATAAAATATTGAACAATAACTACTGTGACAATTATTGAGTAGTGCCTTCTTACGTAAGAATCAATAATTTCAAAAATACTGTGCAATACCGTGTGCTACTGTACAATAACGCGTACTACTGTATTTTAACCACCGGGTATTCTAACAGTGTTAACGGTAACAACTACGCCGTTATTTGTAAAAACTCAAATTTGTCGTTTTCTTCACCCGACAGTTATTCGTTATGGGGCCCACAAATAGCTGCGTCGTCGTACGAATATTTCCCGACAGAAAGAATATTCCACGACCAAACGAATATTTCCCGACAACAATGATTATTTTATAACCACTTGCTTATTTTGAAAAAAAATTCATATTTCACCCATAACTTTAAACTTTTATCAATTTAACCATTTACTGAATAGTAATTATAAGAAAAATTGAATACTTTTATTTCATAAAATTTGGGGTCTTACAAAATACATTCGGATTTCAAAATCAGGCTCAACAACAACCAGAGAGGAAATCGAGTTGGGAAGAAGCCTTGGAAAAATTCATTAGAGCATCCGACAAAAGGGACGAGGAACAAGACAAAAAATTGAATCAAATAGAGCTGAATATGCAAAGCCAAGGTGCATCGATCAAGAATCTGGAAAATCAATTGGGGCAGATAGCACATGCATTGAACAACCATCCTCAATACCCTTGGCTCTATGACATGGATGACGAGGCTGATGATGAGCCCGAACCAAATCTGCAACCGGATGTGCCAAATGATATAGACGTTGAAAGAGAAGAAAGACTTGGGAACCAAGAAAAGGAGATCGGCGAAGATCTAACTTTGAGTACCAACGAAGATGAACCAATTTCATTAGTGTCCCATGTACCTTCTCCACCAAAGTTCAATAATCCGAGCAGTTTTGCAAAACCATGCCCATTGGCAGTCATGTTGTAGGCAAAGCTCTTTGTGACATAAGAGTTAGTACAACTGTGGAGTCATGGTGGGTTGAAAAGGAGAAGATAGAGGAAGAGCCCATTGTGTTTGACAAGCTTCCATGCCATAATCGGATCATAGACACAATGGGGAAAGCACCTAGTGGTTTGCCGTACTTAATGGGGATCCTATCTACAAAGAGCATGCTAGGTGACTTTAATTCAAGGGTCTTTGCTAATGGGAACCTCCCAAAAGAGACATTATTACTGATGGATGGAGGGATCCTCAATTTTCGTAGGGGAATTGGATAAAGAATTGAAGAAGTCAGGCTGAGACTATAAAACAAGCGCTTATTGGGAGGCAATCCAAGTTTAATTTTTATTTTTAATTTTTATTAGGTTTTATATTAGTAGTTTTGAATTTGCATTTATTTAGAATTTAATAAAATTGCTTCTATCATTGTTTTACAGGTTATTCAAGTCAAATTCAAGTGTGGTGCCCAATTTGTTCCATGTGCCTAGCCTATTCTCCAAACTTAGCGAACAAGGAGGAAGATTGCTATATTTTCAGAGAAGTCCTCTGCTTTAATTTTTTCTATTTTAGTCATTGAGGGCAATGTCTAGTTTAAGTTTGGGGGCATATAGTTAGTTATCTTCATGGTAATTATTGGCATATTCATATATGTGTTGCATTAGTATGTGTTCTTGTAGTATAATTGCATTTTTTTTTATTTTTTTTGGCCTATGATAAGATTGGTATTAATTGTTAACTTGAACAATGTTGATAATTGATGATGAGTTCTAATTTTAATCATGATGATAATCTGAGCATGTCTTAAACTTATGTAACCGGTTAACACTTAAAGTTTAACTGTTTTAATCTACTTGGTTCAAGGGTTTCATAATTTGTTTCTGAGGGAAAATTTTGGTTAAAATTTAAGGAAATTAGTGAACTGGCAGTAAAGGTTGGAATAACTTAAAAGCTTGAGTTTGGGAGAATCTATGGGGTATATATATACAAAAAAAAAGAAAATAAAAAAAATGATGAAAAGAAAAAAAATAGAAAATCCAGAAAAAGAAAAAAAATGAATAAACACCGTGGTATGCTTGTCCAGTTTTGTGGCCTTTGTTACTTGAGTAAGTAAGCCCGAGGGGATTGTCTTTACACCTAGCGCCCTAAGGTCTTAATGGCATGGGAGTCGTTGGTCGAAAGCTCGTTAAGGTAGCACTGAAAAGCCTAAGAGAATAAAACATTGCACAGCCATGAGAAAAAAAATGAATAAAACACGAGAAAGAGCAAAAATACCCTCGTGATTGAATAAGAGTATAAATAAATCCTATATTTACCTTAAGACTTGGTAATTGCTTAGTTTTAACCGGAGTTGTCATATTTACAAAAGTAATTGAATTGAAACTGAAATTTTCCTTTTAAGAAGTTTGTTATATGATTATCTTGAACTGTGGTTGGTTAGAATGGTTAACAAGCACACACACACAACATGGGTGATGACAGGTTTGGATTGACTAATTGGTTAGAGTTATGGATTTTGACTTGATTGGATATATTGTTTGAGTACAAATGGTATCTTTGAGGTCTGTTGCTATATATCATACTGATTGATTACTGGGTTCGCATGTATATCAGGAAGTAGATCATGCATATGCATTCATGTAGTTGAGTTTGTTTGTCTATTTTTAGTTCTTTTGTGTTTTTGCTTGAGGACAAACAAAGGTTTAAGTTTGGGGGTATTTGATGAGTGAGTTTTATACTCATAATTGAGTGCGTTTGAGCTTAATCTTTTGGTTGATTTTAAGTATTTGTGTCTATTCATGCATGTTTTACATTGTTCTGTAGGAATGGGGACAAAAGTTACTTGGATCGACGTTTGGGGTGGCTAGATTTGCATTTTCGGCTTGCCATTTACACAGCAGTCACTTCACAGCCAATTTGAGTATTACTCCGGACCATATTTCGAAAACCTTAAAGAATGAAAGTTGTAGATCTACTTCTCCTCTTTAAGGATAATCTTGAATCATCAAAATCGGAGTTCGGACGAAGAAGTTATAGCCATTTTCCCAAAGGATGTCGGAGCAGAAAATGTCAGAACATGGGACCAGCGCCGGGGCGCCCAAAATAGGCCTATGCCCAGTGTCGGGGTGCTGGGGAGCAATGGTCGAGCATTAAGCCCAGCGCTGGGCTGCTGGGGAAGGGCTTGGTGATGGCCTGGACGCGTTTTTGGGCGAATTTTGACACCTTTTTGACTCCAAATTGGATTAGGTTTGTTCCTAAGCTAAAAATTGGACTTATAACCTATAAATACATGATGTAAGGCATAAAATAAAGGGGGATTATATAGATTAGATTAGAGATATACTCGATTAGATTAGACATTAACCCTAGTTCTTATTAGTTTTGGAGATTGAAGCAACTTGGATATCATTGAAGATCAAGAGCAGGAGTAAGAGGGGAGCATCAGATTTGCTGACAACAGATTCTATTCTTTTCTCTTATCATACTTTTATCTTTTAATGTCTATTCCGTTATGGATTCTTGGTTTCAATTCATTAATTATGAACTAACTCTTTTATTAAGATTTCAATTGAACCTTTTATGTTTATAAATTAGTTATTTGATTTATTCCAATTATTTGTGTCAAAGTGAATTGTTTGTCTTGTCTTGTGCTTATTGCTTAATTATTTGGTCGATAATTACCTTGTTACTCTAGAAGGAATTGGAAGAGGAATTTTAGGGTTAGAACTGGGCATGATAACATGTGACTTAGTTATTTGCATGGTGAATAATTAAGTTTGTGAATTGAATGGAAATATCGGTTCACCGCATGTAACACATAAAGAATTGGAATATGCACATTTGACGATGCTGCCACTTGATAGACCTTACGTGCATATGGCCATTGGTGACATGAGCCAACAGTTTATGACTCTCACCGGGCTGAGGCGGAGAGTTGTGCAGGATGAGATCACCTCCGGCCACATGATATCCTAACGTTTTCTGATTGACAAACTTGGCTATACGGATAGTTATGCTCTGTATTCTGGGAATTTCACAATACCAGAGGACCAGTGGCATTTGGCCAAAGTGGATGTATTGGTGCTGTATGTATTATCGTATGTGTACATGCCACGACACATGGATGAGTTGGACATCGGCGTTATTATGGCAGTGAGAGCTCTCAGGGAGGGTCGCACCATTATTCCGATGATCATGGCAGAGACATTGAGGTCAGCCACATTTTGTAGCACTTACCCTACAGGGGTATTCACAGGCAGTTCGGTCATACTGTACGTGTGGTTTATGTCACACTTGAGATCGATTGGCACATTCAGACGACACGGGTATTGTTTTACCCATGAGATAGCTATGTCTTATTCCTTCCAGCCTACGGAGTGTACAGATCTTGCATCTTGGTCCGTTTTCTTGGCTGATATTGTAGATCCATTTGCTATCTTGTCGTGTTCAGGGCTCAGTTCGCCATACAGTTTCATTACTCATGCTCCGGACATGGATTATCTCCTTCTAGCTGGTTTGAGGGGCATGACTACCTACCACCCACTGGCTGTGATGTCGCAGTTTGACCAGTTCCAGGACTTTCATCCTTTTAATGGGGCGTTAAGTCAGCGCTTAGCTTCTCGTCATCTATCAGAAGAGGACCGATCCCGTGTGTATGCTTGTTGGGATCAGCGTAAGATAGCTACTTTTTTCGTTAGCCATCCAGGTTATTCGCTAGAGTATTCTGCGTGGATGGAGACAGAGATTTCATCGGTTGCGGTAGTATCCACAGTGTCGAGCATTGCTTCAGATGGTGGAGAGCACATGGAGGACAGTGATTCTCCCACCGAGGAGGAGCCATTTACTGGGTTGCCAGCAGCTCTCTTAGATTCTCCCAGTACTAGCACTGTAATGATTCCGCATTCAGCACAGTACTTTGAGCAGAGTTTTCATTTGATGACCTTTGATAGAGATCAGGCTAGAGCCCTGATGTTGACAGCTCTTGATGGGAGAGACGCAGCTCTGTTAGAGAGGGACGAGGCATTAGCTCGTAGAGATGTCGCTGTTGTTGAGCGGGATGAGGCCAGATCAGCCAGAGATGCAGTGATAGTTGAGCGGGATAGCGCCATATCTGCCCGGGATGTAGCCATCACAGATAGTACTACAGTGAGGTCCCTTACCACTGGCATACTTACGGAGATGAGTGCATACATTGATGAGCATCGCGACACCATGCATATGGCCTCGGACTTGCTGGCTCGTGTGGATATCCTTGTACAGGAGACCACAGCATTACCTCTTTCTTCTGAGAGAGATGCTATGTTAGATCTGCTAGCTCGTATGCATACCGATCTATAGATAGCCTTGTATTTTCCTGCACAGACTAGCTTATCTATTTTTTCATGTACAGTTTACATTGTGTATATCAAACAGTATTATATATAGTAGGGAAATATATTTTTGATCACTTCCCTTTTAGATATGCTTGGATACTTGCTTGATATTTTCCTGCTTCTTCAGGGCGTGTGATCTTGATGTATTTTGAATTCCTCCTTGTTGGATGGACATTGAGTTGTCTCTGGACAGTTTAGAATGGATCATAGATCTGTGTATATCCCTACCATCTTTGGTGTCTTGGGATTAGTTTCTGTATGGAAATGTGGAGAGGAGTGTGGCTTTCCTCTCTGAGATTGATCGCACCACAGATGGTCACCAGTACTCCTATTTAGGAGGAGCCTAGTTAATTCCATCTCTTATGGATTGGTGTTGCTCTTTGAGGTACAACTGCAGCTTAGATGGTCGTCGAATCTCCTATTTAGGAGGAATTCTGGTAATTCCATCCCTTTGGTTTAAAGCCAATGAAATGTATTGGATGGAAGTTTTGATCCCAGTACCGTTGATAAGTATTTGTGTTTATGTAGGGGGTTAGACCGAACCATGAATGGCTGCCTACGTACTCCTGTTGAAGAGGAGATCAGGTCTACGTAGTTCGAACCTGGTGTATGAGGTTCAACGCTGTATGTGGCAGAAAGGGTGTAGGAATATTTTTGTTGTTTTTGTTTTTGAAAAAGGAGAAGGGTATAGAGATGTTTTTGTTGTTTTTGTTTTATTGCGATCGGGCCATATAAAATATGGTTGCCTACGTACTCCCGTGTATCAAGGAGATCAGGTCTGCGTAGTTCGCCCCTCAGGACGAGTTGAAAAGCGTGATCCCGTGTACAGGGTAAACTGCGGGAAAGAAAGATTGATCCCATGTATAAGTTAAACTGTGGGGAATAAAGTTTAATCCCATATACAGTATAGACTGCGGGGAAGCAACAATTTGATCCTAGGTTGAGGATAAACTGCAGGTGTGAAAAGTTTGATCCCATGGTTGGGGGGACAAACTGTAAACGCGAGATGTTCAATCCCTAGTGGGATGACCAAAGTTGTAAGAGCGTAGTGAAGCCAGGCTGCTAGCTTAAGGAGTATATTTCCCTGAGGGGCAAAGTGTGAAAAAGAGTTGTATATGGTAAAAGGTTAAAGAACCGAAATGACTGGTGATCTGATGATCCAATGCCAGGATGTTTGCTTGATGGTAACTTCAGTCATAGTACCGTTTCACGGTGTCCGAGTTGATAAGCTGTGAAAATTCATCGCCGTCCATTTCCTGCAATCTGAGAGCACCTCCTGTCAATACCTCCTTGACAATAAACGGGCCTTCCCAGTTAGGAGCGAATTTTCCCTTAGACTGATCTTGGTTGTCGATGATCTTCTACAAAACCAAGTCGTGTTGTTTAAACTATCGTAGCTAGACTTTTTTATTGTAGGATCTGACGATCCTTTGTTGATATAATTGACCATGGAAGATAGCCACGGTTCGCCTTTCATCTATTAGAGACAATTGGTGATACCTGTCTTGTACCCATTGGTCTTCATCCAGCTGAGCGTCTATCAACACTCTAAGGGATTCCATTTCTACTTCTATGAGGAGTACTGTTTCCATCCCATAGGTTAATGCGAGGGGGTTGCCCCAGTTGAAGTGCGCATTGACGTTCTGTAGGCTAACAGAGTAAGAGGCAATAGGTCAGGCCATCCTTTGTGGTTAGCGGACATCTTTTGTATGATCTTGTTGATGTTTTTGTTAGTCGCTTCAACAGCACCATTCATCTTTGGACGGCAGATGACGGAGTTAAGGTGTTTGATGTGGAATTTACTACATAACTCCTCCATCATTTTGTTGTTGAGGTTCTTAGCATTGTCTGATATAATCACCTCTAGTTGTCCATAAAGACAAATGACATTGTTTCTGATGAAAGTAATGATGATTTCTTTGGTAACCCTGGGGAAGAAGGCTGCTTCTAGCCACTTGGTAAAGTAGTCGATCAAGGTGAAGATAAAGCGATGTCCATTACTGGCTTTAGACTCGATGGGCCCAATCACATCCATTCCCCATATTGAGAAGGGCCAAGGTGAACTCATATTGTGGAGCTCCCGTGGAGGGGCGTGGATAGCATTCCCATGAATTTGGCACTGATAACATCTCTTGACGTGGTCATTGCAGTCAGCCTTGAGAGAGAGCCAATAATGTCCTGTTCTTAGGATCTTCTTTACAAGTAAAGGGCCGCTCATATGTGGGCCACATACTCCACCATGGACCTCATCCATAGCTTGATCCTTATCTAGGCATCTGAGGAGACCTAGTCCTGCATCTCTCTTGTAGAGTGAATCTTCGCTCAGGTAAAATTTCATAGAAAATCGATGAATTCGCCTTTGTTCAGTCAAGCTCACCTCAATGGGTGTAGATCCATCTCGCAAGTATTCCTTGATATGCTGATACCAAGGTTGTTGGATGGGAGGTAGCTCATCTGATACTTCTCCAACATAGTTCTCATAGGCTGGTGCCTTTTGTAGGGCTAATGTGACGCTTGGCATGTGTTCCTTGTCAGGTATGTGAATCAAGGAGGCCAAAGTTGCTAATGCGTCTGCAAAGTCATTCCTATTACGAGGAATATGTAGAAAGGAGATCTCTTCGAACTCCGAAGCCATCTGTAAAACTTGTCGATGGTAAGGCGGCAAATGTAGCTCTTTAGTTTGATAGATTCCCGTGGATTGTTTGATTACCAACTCTGAATCCCCAAAGACAGTTAACAGCCTGATGCCCATTGAACGGGCAAGTTTTAGCCCCATGATACAACCTTCAGCTATGTTGTTGGTGCTGACAAACTGCAATTTGGCGACGACGGGATACTACTCCCCCGTACCGGATACTAGAACTGCTCCAGCTCCAGAACCTTCCATATTAACAGCTCCATCAAAATACATGTTCCATGTTTGACGTGTATCATACTGATGGTGTTGCTGAATTGTCATTACCCCTTCATCGGGGAAGTATGTTTACAAGGGTTTGCAATCCCCTGAAGGTGCGGCGGCCAGTTGATCCGCAATCCCTTGACCTTTAATGGACTTTTGCGTCACGTGCACAATGTCAAATTGTTGCAGAATCAACTGCCATCTGGATAGTCGACAATTCAATATGGGCTTACTGAACATATACTTGAGAGGATCCATGCAGGATATGAGATGGATTGTGTGCCCATGGAGGTAATGTTGTAACCTCATGGCAGCCCATGCTAAAGCACAACAAGTCTTCTCAGTCAGAGTGTACTTATGTTCACTGTTGTTGAATCTTTTGCTGAGGTAATAGATAGCTCGTTCTCGGCCTCTATCGTCTTTCTGACCCAACATGCAGCCCATGGCATTGTCACTTATGAATAGGTACATAAACAGGGGAACATCATCCCTAGGTGATACCAAAATAGGAGCTTTGACTAGCTGATCCTTGATTGTAAGGAAGGCCTTCTGGCACTCATCGTTCCATTTCATGGAGGAGTTCTTCCTTAACAGTTTGAAGATAGGCTCACAGGTTGCTGTGAGTTGAGAAATGAACCTACTAATGAAGTTGACTCTTCCTAAAAATCCCCGTATTTCCTTTTCTGTCTGAGGAATGGGCTTTTTCGTAATGGCCTGGATTTTGGTGGGATCCAGCTCAATCCCTTTATGGCTGACTAGGAATCCTAGCAACTTGACTGATTTAACGCCAAAGGCGCACTTGGCTAGATTCAACTTCAAGTTATACTTACGCAACCTGTTGAAAAGCTTTTTGAGATGGTCTAAGTGGTCTTCCTCCCTTCGGGATTTGACAATGATGTCATCCACGTAGATCTCTATCTCCTTATGCATTAAGTCGTGGAAAAGAGCTATCATAGCTCTCTGATAGGTAGCTCCGGCATTAATGAGGCCGAACGACAACCGTCTATAGCAGAAGGTTCCCCAAGGCGTGATGAAAACAGTTTTCTCACAATCCTCCTCAGCAAACATGATCTGATGGTACCCCACGAAGCAATCGACGAAGGAGTACATACCGTATTGAGCAGTATTGTCAATGAGAATGTGGATAAATGGCACGGGAAAGCTATATTTAAGGCAAGCTTTATTCAGATCCTGATAATCCACGCAAACTAGCACCTTTCCTCCAGGCTTAGGCACGGGAACGATGTTGGATATCCATTCAGGATATGTGGACACCATGATAATACCAACTTGAAATTGTTTCACAATTTCTTTTTTCACCTTTAAACTCCACTCAGGTTTCAATCGCCTGAGTTTCTGCTTGACTGGCTTGAATCCCTCTTTGATGGGAAGGCGATGAACGACAATGTCAGTGGATAAATCCACCATGTCTTCATGAGACCATGAAAACACATCCTGGAATTGGGTTAGTAATGTAACCATGTCATTCCTCTGGTTTGGGGTAAGGTCTGAACCAATCTGGATTAACTTAAAGTTTTCTAAGGTTCCAAGATTGAAAGAGGTGGTTTGATCAAGGTTGGGTTTAGGTTTGTCTTCGACCCATTCTTTGATCTCCGGAGGCACCTCAATGTCCTCTTGTATTTCCATCAAGTCTGAGTCCAACTTTTCATCAAAGTTATAATCCTTGTGGAGAAGAGGAAACTTATCAACAAGTACAGGAACATCTAAGTTCAGAGTCCTGAAACAAAATATGCTTTCACTTAATATATATGAAACTGTTTAATCATACAAAGTGTTAGCATGTACGGACAAAATAACTGCTAATATTGTACAGGAAAGTAAGCAGTTATGATATCTATAGGGCAGAAAGAAGTCCTGCCCATTTTGCCCTTGTCGACCAACGCAAGGAGTGCTGCTCCAATTGGCAAGGGCAAAGTCCTGATGGACAGCAGTGATGGAGGGATTGTCATCATCCTCCTTCTCCCGAATGATGACCATTATGTCTGGGCAATCATCGTCTGGGGTGTATCTGTTTGTATGTTCATCATGGACAATGATGCGTATGCCTGACATCATTCGAACGATATCTTATTTAATTCTCCGTTCCTCTTCTTCCACCTTAGGATCTGGAACAAAGACTTCCTTTTCCTTTATCGGTATCAGTTTAGGAAATAACATAGCCATTATGTTGGCTGGCACCTTTACCGGAGCTTGTGCAGACTCTGGATTTACAGGTGGAGATAATAGTCATGTGGCTGAAGTGGAAGAAATCTGCTTATGCTTATGTGGATTCCTGTGACTAAAACTGGTAGAATAGCCTAGTCCGGTTTTCCCAGTTTGACTGGACACTTGAATCGGGTGCTTAATACCTTGATGCTCTTTACCCAGCCCTTGTCCCGGCTGGTGTTCCAATGACATCATTTCTTGAGTGGCTGCCATCACTTCGATAGAAATCTTGGGTATGGGAAATGGCGTCCCAATAGAATGGTATTGAGTGTTGCTTATTTCCAAAGCATGAAAACTGACCGAATCAACATTAAAATTGACACTGATGAGCGGTATGTCACCTTGTTGAGGATATTCCGGTTCAGCGTTGACTGTGACTAGGCTATTGTTGATAATGTATTTAAGTTGCTGATGAAGAGTGGAGGGGACTGCCCCGGCCATATGAATCCACGGTCTCCCTAGAAGCAGGTTGTATCATGTATCTATTTTGAGCACGTGAAAAGATACACAAAATGTGTGGGGACCAATCTCAATTGGCAGCTCAATCTCTCCGACTGAATTCCGGCAGGATCCATCAAAAGCTTTGATGATTGTATGCCTACTTCGGATTTGCTTGAGATTGACATTCATCTTCAGTAATGTAGCATAAGGACAGATATTCAAAGACGAACCTCCATCTATCAAGACTCTAGCTAACATGTATCCAGAGGATAAAACCGTAATGTGTAACGGCTTGCAATGACCGGTCCCTTCGGGCGGTATGTCATCATCAGTGAAAGAGATCACATTGTTGTTGAAAATGTGATCAACCAGTGTTGAAATTTTTCCATGTCCACTGATTTCGGCAAATAGGCTTCTTCTAAAACCTTTAGTAGAATCTTTCGGTGATCCTCGGAAGTTAAAACCAAGTCTAATATTGAAATTTGATGTGGAGCTTCTCTTAAGCTTAAAACCACCTTGGCTTCATTATGACCCATAGCACGAAGGAATTTTTCAATCTTCTCCATAGAAATTTTCCCCTTTGATTTAATAACAGGCTTTATCACCCGTTGGGGAAGATACAGTGGATTTTCCTTCGACACTGCAGCAGTTGTATGAGATGTGGATCCTTCAACTTCTCCATAATTCCAAGGGACTTTTAGTAAGCTGACAGCAGGATATTGTGGTCGGAATGATAGGTTGATTGGCTCTGGAGCAGCCACTTTCAAAGGATTATTAATTCCTTTGAGTTGAATTGAGAGTGGTTTAACAGTCCCATCAGCCTCAGTGGATATAACTGCTACCAGTCCCTTCCATTTAGTGGGATAGGTATTTTCACTCTCAAATAGCACAGTATCATTGTCTGCTAGTTGCAAGGCACCGTTGTCGATTAAGTTCTGAATACAGTGGCGGAGTGCTCAGCATTCTTCCGTGCTGTGACCGCGAGAATGGGAGTGATACTGACATACTCCATCATGATTAAACTGTCCTGAACATGGATTAATTGGAGGTAGAAGGGATGTGATTCTTCCATCATTAATTAGCATCTGAAGTATCTCCTTCATAGGTTGTCCCAAGTATGTAAATTCCCTTCTATTGGCAAAATCCCAATTGCCCTGGGTGCCCCGGGCATCGCGGGTCCCGTCGTCTCGAAGTACGTGCACGCATACAACGTGATGTCCGCTTGAACTTTTTGAATTAAAATTCGGGCATCTGACTGAGGTATGTAAGACCTTTTTCAGACCACCGTTGTCGAGAGTTACGCAATGACATGGAATTAGAGGTTGTATGAAGTCAGGAAGATGGGACGGTGCCCTCCGGTCTTCAAGCTTCAAATTCTATCCGTTACCCTGTTTAATAGTCACTCGGGATCGATTTTCTCCGGTAGAATTTTCGGTATTGAAACTGTAGGCCTCGGGGTTATCGCCGAGGTTGGAACTGTTACTCTCGGTGTGTATGCTGGGGTTGAAACTAAGCTTCTGGTAGGATCCGGACTGGATGTGAGCTGTCTTCTAGGGTTATCTCTGAAAGATAAATCTGCCCTCCTGCAATGTCAGTAACAGGTGTGCAAAAAATTTTGTGTGTACACCCATGTTTGGGGACAAACCGCAAGTGTGAAAGGTTCAATCCCTAGTGGGATAATCAAATTTGTATGAATGGAGGGAAGCCAGGCTGCTGGTTTGAAGAGTATGTTTCCCTGAGGGGCAAAGTGTGAAAAAAGAGTTGTATGTAGTGAAGGGTTAAAGAACCGGAATTACTGGTGATCTGATTATCCAACATCAGGATGTTTGTTTGATGGTAACCTCAGACATAGTACCGTTTCACAGTGTCTGAGTTGATAAGCTGCGAAAATTTATCACCGACCATTTCCTGTAATCTAAGAGCACCTCCTGTCAATACCTCCTTGATAACAAACGGGCCTTCCCAGTTAGGAGCGAATTTTCCCTTGGACTGATCTTAGTTGTCAATGATCTTCTTCAAAACTAAGTCGTGTTGTTTAAACTGTCTTAGCTAGACTTTTCTGTTGTAGGATCTGACGATCCTTTGTTAATATAACTGACCATGGAAGATAGCCGCGGTTCGCCTTTCGTCTATTAGAGACAATTGGTGATACCTATCTTGTACCCTTTGGTCTTCATCGAGCTGAGCGTCTATTAACACTCTGAAGGATTCCATTTCCACTTCTATGGGGAGCACTGCTTCCATCCCATAGGTTAAAGAGTAGGGGGTTGTCCCAGTGGAAGTGCTCATTGACGTTCTGTAGGCTAACAAAGTAAGAGGCAATAGGTCAGGCCATCCTTTGTGGTTGGCGAACATCTTTTGCATGATCTTCTTGATGTTTTTGTTAGCTGCTTCAACAACACCATTAATCTTTGGACGGTAGATGACGGAGTTAAGGTGTTTGATGTGAAATTTACTACATAACTCCTCCATCATTTTGTTGTTGAGGTTCTTAGCATTGTCTGATACAATTATCTCTAATTGTCCATATCGACAAATGACATTGTTTCTGATAAAAGAAATGATGACTTCTTTGGTAACCCTGGGGAAGGAGGCTACTTCTACCCACTTGGTAAAGTAGTCGATCATGGTGAAGATAAATCGATGCCCATTACTGGCTTTGGGCTCGATGGGCCCGATCACGTCCATTCCCCACATTGAGAAGGGCCAAGGCGAACTCATATTATGGAGCTCCCTCGGAGGGGCATGGATAGCATTCCCATGAATTTGGCATTGATAACATCTCCTGACATAATCATCATAGCCAGCCTTGAGAGTAAGCCAGTAATGTCCTGTTCTGAGGATCTTCTTAACAAGTAGCGGGTCGCTCATGTATGGGCCGCATACTCCACCATGGACCTCATTCATGAGCCTCTGAGGTTGGTCCTGGTCTAGACATCTGAGGAGACCTAATCCTACATCTCTTTTGTAGAGTGCATCTCCGCTCACGTAGAATTTCATAGCCAGTCGATGGATTCGCCCTCTTTCAGTCGGGCTCGCCTCAGCGAGTGTAGATCCATCTTGTAAGTACTCCTTGATATGTTTATACCAAGGATGCTAGATGGTAGGTAGCTCATCTAATACATCTCCAACATAGTTCCTATAGGATGGTGCCTTTCGCAGAGCAAATGTGAGGGTTGGCATGTCTTCTTTGTCATGTATGTGAATCAAGGAGGTCAAGGTTGCTAGCGCGTCAGTCATTCCTATTATGAGGAATGTGTAGAAAGGAGATCTCTTCAAACTCCAAAGCCATCTGTAAAACTTGCCGATGGTAAGGCAACAAATATAACTCTTTGGTTTGATAGATTCCCGTGGATTGTTTGACTACCAACTCTGAATCCCCAAAGACAGTTAACCGCCTGATGCCCATTGAACGGACAAGTTTTAGCCCCATGATACAGCCTTTATACTCAGCTGTGTTATTGGTGCTGACAAACTGTAATTTGACAGCGATGGGATACTGCTCCCCCGTACCAGATACTAGAACTGCTCCAGCTCCAGAACCTTCCATATTAACAGCTCCATCAAAATACATGTTCCATGTACGACATGTATCGTACTGACGGAGTTGCTGAATTGCCATTAGCCCTTCATTGGGGAAGTATGTTTCCAAGGGTTTGAAATCTCTTGAAGGTGCAGCGGCCAGTTGATCCGCAATTCCTTGACCTTTAATGGACTTCTGTGTCACGTAAACGATGTCAAATTGTTGTAGGATCAACTGCCATTTGGACAGTCGGTAGTTTAGCATGGGTTTATTGAACACGTACTTGAGAGGATCCACATGGGATATGAGATGGGTTGTGTGCATGGAGGTAATTCTGTAACCTTATAGAAGCCCATGCTAAAGCACAACAAGTCTTCTCGATCAGACTGTACTTATGTTCACTACTGCTGAATCTTTTTCTAAGGTAGTAGATAGCTCATTCTCGGCCTCTATCATCTTTCTGTCCCAGCATTCATCCCATGGCATTGTCACTTATGGACAGGTACATGAACAGAGGAACATCATCCCTAGGTGGTACCAATACATGAGCTTTGGCTAGCTGCTCTTTAATTGTAAGGAAGGCCTTCTGGCTCTTATCATTCCATTTCATGGAGGAGTTCTTCCTTAACAACTTGAAGATAGGCTCACAGGTTGCTATGAGTTGAGAAATGAACCTGCTAATGAAGTTGATTCTTCCCAAAAATTCCCGTATTTCCTTCTCTATCTGAGGAATGGCTATTTTCGTAATGGCCTGGATTTTAGTGGGATCTAGCTCAATTCCCTTGTGGCTGACTAGGAATCCTAGCAACTTGCTTGATTTAACGCCAAAGGCGCACTTGGCTGGATTCAACTTCAAGTTGTACTTACACAACCTATTGAAGAGCTTTCTGAGATGGTCTAAGTGGTTTTCCTCCCTTCGAAATTTGATAATGATGTCATTCACATAGATCTCTATCTCTTTGTGCATTAAGTTATGGAAAAGAGCCATCATAGCTCGCTGATAGGTAGCTCCGGCATTAATAAGGCCGAAATACAATCGTCTATAGCAAAAGGTTCCCCAAGGCGTGTTGAAAGAAGTTTTCTCACGATCTTCCTCAGCAACCATGATCTGATGGTATCCCGCAAAGCAATCAGCAAAGGAGTACATGTCGTATTGAGCAGTATTGTCAATGAGAATGTGGATAAAGGGCACGGGAAAGCTATCTTTAAGGCAAGCTTTATTCAGATCCCGATAATCCACGTAAACTTGCACCTTTCCTCCTGGTTTAGGCACGGGAACGATGTTGGATATCCATTCAGGATATATGGACTCCATGATATTACCAGCTTGAAATTGTCTCATAATTTCTTCTTTCACCTTTAAACTCCACTCAGGTTTCAATCGCCTGAGCTTCTGCTTGACTGGCTTGAATCCCTCTTTAATGGGAAGGCGATGAAGGACAATGTCAGTGGACAAACCCACTATGTCTTCATGAGACCATGCAAACACATCCTGGAATTGGGTTAGTAGTGTAACCATGTCATTCCTCTGGTTTAGAGTGAGGTATGAACCAATCTGGATTAACTTAGGGCTTTCTAAAGTTTCAAGATTGAAGGTGGTGGTTTGATCGAGATTGGGTTTAGGTTTGTCTTCAACCCATTCCATCAAGTCTGAGTCCAGCTTTTCATCAAAGCTACAATCCTTGTGGAGAAGAGGCATCTTATTAGCAATTATAGGCACATCTAAATTCAGAGTCCTGAAACAAAATATGTTTTCACTTAATATATATGAAACTGTTTAATCATACAAAGTGTTAGCATGTTCTGATAAAAGAACTGCTAATACTGTACAGAAAAGTAAGCAGTTATGATTATCTACAGGGCGGAAGGAGTTTTTGCTCGTTTTACCCTTGTCGACCAATACAATGAGTGTTACTCCAATTGGCAAGGGTGAAGTCCGGGTGGACTGCAGTGATGAAGGGACTGTCATCGTTCTCCTTTTCCCGAATGATGACCATTACGTCTGGGCAATCATCGTCTGGGGTGTATTTGTTTGTATATTCATCATGGACAATGATGCGTATGCCTGATATCATCCTGACGATGTCTTGTTTAATTCTTCGTTCCTCTTCTTCCACTTTGGGATCGGGAACAAAAACTTCCTTTTCCTTTACCGGTATCAGTTTGGGAAATAACATGTCCATCACATGGGCAGGCACCTTTACCGGAGATTGTGCGGTCTCAGGATTTGCAGGTGGAGATAATCGTCGTACGGCTGAAGCTGGAGGAATCTGCTTATGCTTATGCAGATTCCTGTGACTAGAACTGGCAGAATAGCCTAGTCCAGCTATCCCAGTTTGACTGGACACTTGAATCGGGCGCTTAATGCCTTGATGATTTTTACCCAGCCCTTGTCCCAGTTGATAACCCAATGACATCATTTCTTAAGTAGCTGCCATTACTTCGGCAGACATCTTGGTTATGGGAAATGGCGTCCTAATGGAATGGTATTGAGTGTTACTCACTTCCAAGGAATGAAAACTGACCGGCTCAACATCTAAATTAAAGTTGATGAGTGGTATGTCTCCTTGTTGAGGACATTTCGATTCAGCGTTAACCGTGACTAGATTGTTATTTATAATGTATTTCAGTTGCTGATGAAGAGTGGAGGGGACGGCCCCAACCATATGAATCCACGGTCTTCCCAATAGCAGGTTGTATCCTGAATCTATCTTGAGCACGTGAAAAGATATACAGAATGTATGGGAACCAATCTCAATTGGCAGTTCAATCTCTCCGACTGAATTTCGGCGGAATCCATCAAAAGCTTTGATAATCGTATGGCTGCTTCGGATCCGTTTGAGATTAACGTTCATCTTCACCAACGTAGCGTAAGGACGAATATTTAGAGATGGACCTCCATCTATCAAGACTCCAGCTAGCATGTATCCGGAGGACAAAACCGCAATATGTAACGGCTTGCAATGACCGGTCCCTTCGGGCGGTATGTCATCATCGGTGAAAGATATCACATTGTTGTTAAAAATGTGATCAACCAAATGTTGAAATTTTTCCACATCCACTGATTTCGGCAAGTAGGCTTCTTCCAAAACCTTCCATAAGATCTTCCTATGATCCACAAAAGAGAAAACCAAGTCCAGTATTGAAAATTGATGTGGAGCTTCTCTTAAGCTTAAAACCACCTTGGCTTCGTTATGACCCATAGTACGAAGGAATTTTTTAATTTTCTCCGTGGGAAGTTTCCCCTTTGATTTGATGGTAGGCTTCATCACTCGTTGGGGAAGATACAGTGGATTCTCCTTCAACATTGTAGCAGTTGTATGCGAGGTGGATCCTTCAGCTTCTCCATAATTCCATGGGACTTTCTGTAAGCTGATAACAGGATATTGTGATCTGAATGGTAAGCTGATTGGCTCTGGAGCAGCCACTTTCAAAGGATTGTCAACTCCTTTAAGTTAAATTACTTGTATTGGGAATGGTTTAACAGTCCCCTCAGCCTCAGCGGATATAACTGCTACCATTCCTTTCCATTTAGTAGGACAAGTATTTTCACTCTCAAATAGCACAGTATCGTTGTATGCTAGTTACAAGACATCGCTATCAATTAGATATTGAATAAGGTGGCGGAGTGCCCAGCATTCTTATGTGTTGTGACTGAGAGAATGGGAGTGATACTGACATACTCCATTAGAATTGAACCGTCCTGAACGGGGATTGATTGGAGGTAGAAGAGATGTAATCCTTCCTTCATGATCAACATTTGACGTATCTCCTCCATAGGTTGGCCCAGGTATGTAAATTCCCTTCTATTGGCAAAATCTCGATAGACCTTGGCATTTGCTGTAACGCCCCAGTTCCACATCGAAAGATAGGGGGAAAATTTGTCTGCATATAAGGAAATAAGTTACTACCAATCGTACCTTCAAGCCATGACCTTTTGGGAGCCTGTGGTGGGCTAAGATGACCCAAGAAGATACTATTGGGCCAGTAGTTTGAGGCCTTATTTTGATGGATTTGATTCGATTCGGACTTGGGATTAGACCCAAGATTTGTTTCGGACTCGGGATTTGACTCGGGTCGTTTCATATGGTATCAGAGCTGACTCTCGAAAGCTCGGGTCGGGTCATCAGATCGGGTTGCCGGAGGTGGGGACATGAAGGCTGGTGGTATTATCCCACAATGGAGAGATGGAGGTTCGGAGGTGGGGACACGAAGCCAGCCGATATTATCCCACAATGGCTAGAGAGGCAAAGATCTTTGGGCCGTGTGTGTGATCGGTTCTGACGGGGACGTCAGAAATTTAAGTGAGAGAGTTTGTAACGCCCTAGTTCCACATCGAAAGATAGGGAGAAAATTTGTCTGAATATAAGGAAATAAGTTATTACCAATAGTACCTTCAAGTCATGACCTTTTTGGGAGCCTGTGGTGGACTAAGATGAACCAAGAAGATACTATTGGGCCAGTGGTTTGAGGCCTTATTTTGATGGATTTGATTCGATTCGGACTCGGGATTTGACCCGGGTTGTTTCATTTGCTCTCTTCAAAACTTTGTCCTCCAGTGTTTCATTTTCTGAAGGCGATGATGGAGTATTCATAACAAAAGGGAGGAGACTAGCATGTTCCTGGCTGACCAATTGATGTGTGACTTGATGCTGATATGTCACCAGTTCTGCCAATTGCTCGATCTGCTTACACAGAGCTTTCATCTTTCGTTACATCACAAACTAAAACTTTGTATAATCTCATTTGTCAACACCGTCTTTGATGGTCTGGGATGATTCACCATTAGAATTGGAACTATGTCCACTGCTCCAATTAATCATATTAACCTCTTCCTCTTTGTGTTGAGGAAGAGGGTTGTCTTGCACATAGAGTTGGTCGGGTTTGGTGACCACGATTTCACCATTGTCTATTAAATCTTGGATCTTGTGTTTCAAGGCCCAACAATCTTGAGTATCATGTCCAGGTGCCCCGGCATGATAAGCACATTTCCGAGCAACATTGAAACCCTTCCCATTAGGGTTGGCTGGTGGAAGAAGATATGTGATTTTCTTCTGAGTCGTCAAAAGAGTAAGAATATTCTCGAGCGAATCCCCTAGGGATGTAAACACACGAGGGCATTTGTCTTCTCCACCCTTAGGCAATGGAGGGTTTAAACGTGATGTTTGAAAGGGAGTGTAATTTCTCCTTTAGATAGGCATATTCTGATTGCCCTTTTGATCTTGTAGTATCAAGGAAACATCCTCCTCTTTCTTTTTATGGACCCTCCGGGGGTTGTTTCCATAAGTTCCGGACTAGATGTGTTCAGCAACTGCTTTAAGAGCGGCTAGGTCTTGAATCTTTCCTGACTTCAACCCCATCTCAGCCATCTCTCCATGTTTAATTATTTCAGAAAATAGTTTACCAATGCCAACTAAAACTCTCTTATAGAAAGGAGCTTCTTGTATGTCTATGAAAGTTATGACCATTTTTGATTCAGTCATAGAAGGAATAACTTGAGCAGCACGGCGCCTCCACCTTTGAGCATACTCTCTGAAAGACTCATTGGACTGTTTCTTAACCTTGGTAATTTGGTACCGGTCAGGAGCCATCTGAGACTGGAAGCTGTATTGTATAAGGAAGGCATGAGTCAGCTCTTCCCAACTATAGATCTTTGAGTTGTCTAATCTAGTATACCACGAACGGGCTTTTCCAGTCAGACTCTTTTGGAACAGCTACATTCTGAGCTTCTCCTCCTCTGCATAAGATCCAAGTTCTCCAATGAACACCTTCAAATGTGTGTACGGATATCCTAACCCGTCGTACTTTTCGAAATCAAGAGTTTTGAACTTCTCTGGATAATGAACACCAGGGAATATACAAAGGTCAGTATATGAGACACTCCCATGTGCTCTAATTCCTTTGATAGAACGAAGGGTTTCTTCCATTTAAAGGACCTTTTTGCTGATATCACCGGCGTCTAGATCTTCTTTGAGATGGATGGTATCATAAATTTTGTTGGTTGTATTCAACTGCAACTCAGGTACTGTAATGGCTTTATCTGAGCCTTGGGCTCCTCCTTGTACGAAGGATTCAACATGTACGGGTACCTTTGTACCCTGAGTAGATTGGTGTAGTTCTTTAAGCAGAACAGCCAAATCTATTATATATTTACTTAATCTGTCAAATTCTTTGCGAGAAACTGGATTAAGGTCAGTCTAGTCTGATGACGACATGATTGACCGTAGGCTCGTGGCCTTTTTGGATTTTGACCGGGTAATGGGCCCGATTACTTCCCTGTAAAAGACTTGCATAGTTTAGTATCAGGGAATATGTAAATGTTTACATGCTATGTGATGTATTTATTTTAGGAATATTATCCTTTAAATTGGATGTTAGTTGTTTGTAATACAAGATAGCATGTAAATATGCATGTGCACATGTTTCTTCATATTTTCTCATTATATGGAGGTAAATATGGAATGAAATTACAAGTAATTGACTTTACGAGTAATTTGAAATGAGAAAGCATGAAGAGACTTTCCTCTGTGTTTGATTTATCAGAGGCTGGTCTATCTTAGGTTACTCTCGCTGCTTTTTGGCATGAAGGTACCCAAATCATCGCAATCTACTCAACGGGAAGTTAATCCGGTCTTTCAACTGGAGTGAATTTGGGTGGTGCCTTTCCTAAGCCTCGTTGGAATTAGTCTTCCTACGAGTCCAGTAATCAAACACCGATAGGATAGCCTCCTGGTGGAGGAACCACACAACATACATTCACATACAACGTGTCTCACCGTTTATGAAAATGATGACATGTGTGAAGCACTAATATCACAAGCAGATATAGTGTAAAGCATTAAGTGTAATAAATATATGCATTCGTATACATTCATCATAAATGTAAATATAACATCCACACAAAAGCATATAACAATTTTGAAAAGATTATAATAGCGGCTTAAGTCTTCTTACTGGCGTCCCCAACAGAGTCGCCACCTGTCGACGTCGGGATTTTAATTTATCCATTTTCTGTTCTTGTTCTTTTATGTTCTCATGTTAGGTGAGATTTGTTTGATTTTACAAGTTATGAAAAGGTCCTATATTTATATGTCGACGATTGGACTATAAGAGTCGCCAGTTGGTTTTTTAACTGGTTGTACCAACACAACCGAGAAAAGTTTGCACATTGACCCAGTGATGTGACACTGCTAAACGGGTCTGTGAAACCGAGATTCATTAGGGTACGGGGACTTGCTTATGCGGAGAGAAGGTGTTAGGCACTCCCCGACATCCGTGTTGCCACGATGACCGCCACTTTTCAAAAAATTATTATATGAATGTGTGTGTGTGGGTCAATGTTCGGTCATTTGGAAGTAATGCGAGGCCTTGTTCGCACCTATATACACAGGGTTTGAATTTATGTAAAAATTCAGTTTTAAACAAGATATAGCAGTGAAGTTTTGTAAAAGAGATTTTTCAAACCCTGATGCTCAATAGTAATTGAGACCTTTTACACTTCCATTTTATTATTAGGTGAACGCTTGATTGCTTTTATTTTCGAGATGAGAAGCATCTTCGAGAAAATAATGTACAAATCAGTGCCGAATTTCTCATGGGCATGAAAACCATCTGAGGAAATCCAAACACCGTAAATAATTTATAAGCTGCTTACAGCTGAAAATGTCCATCACGGGAACCGAATCTAGATTCAGTGGACTGAATCTGTGATCACATGATTCCTAGGTTCACAAGATAACGCAGTTTGTATGAAAGCTGTAAGCAGTTATATATATAAAAGCTGTAAATAAATATATATACAGACATGATCAACCACCACGAAGCACCTCCATGGGGGATCGAAAATGTAAATATATATATTGACATGATCAACCACCACGAAGCACCTCTATGGGGGATCAGAAATGTAAAGAAAGCTGTAAAAGCGATCAACCACCATGGAGTAAACTCCAGGCGGGACAAAACATAAAGAAAGCAGTAAAAAAGGTCAACCGCCACAAAGTAAACTCCAGACGGGACGAAACGTAAATATATATATATATATATATATATATATATATATATATATATATATATATAAAGTAGGTAAACGCACCGGATGTAAAATCCAGGCTCATCGAACAAAGTTCGACAACAGTTCATATATATACGTGTGTGTGTGTGTGTGTATATATATATATATAAACAAGTAAACGCTCCGGATGTAAATTCAGGCTCATCGAACATAGTTCAACACACAGTTCATATATATACGAAAGCAATTAAACGCTCTAAACGTGAGTCTAGGATCATCGAACAGAGTTCAACACACAGTTCATATATATAAGTATATATATATATAGACCTGACAATATAGTTGGTTAACTGTCGGGTCAATCCATATTAACTGGAACCAAATGGGTTGGTTAACTATTTTTATTTATTTGGGTTAGTTAAAGTTTAGAACCATATTTTAAAAAAGAAATATAATTTCAACCTGGTTAACCATTTTTCGGCCCATATTTTATTCCAAATCCAAATTAAAAGTTTTTTTCACCCATATTTACATATTCAAGAAGCTCAACCACCCACTCACACACCCCACCTAACCCACCCAACCCAACCCACCCCCCACCCCCACACTCACACCCACACCCACCCCCACACTCAAACCCAAAAAAAATAATATTATGTGATTATGTATACACCCTTACCCCCACCCCTCGCACCCCACCCCCACCCTGACCTTCACGCTCACGTAACCCCCACCCACCCACACCCACACCCACACCCAAAAAAAATAATATTATGTGATTATGTATACACCCCTTACCCCCCACCTAACCCCACCTAACCCCACCCCCCACCCCCCACCCCACTCCTCACCCCACCCCCCACCCCCACCCACACCCAAAAAAAAATGTATACACCACGCACTCCACCCCTTACCACCACTCACCCCACCCCACCCCACCTACCTACCCACCCACTCACCTACCCACCCCTACACCCTACCCCCACCCATTTACCTACCCACCCCACCTACCTACCTATCTACCCACTCTACCCTACCTATCTACCCCTACCCCACCAACCTACCTACCTACCCCTTACCCCACCTACCTACCCCCTTACCCTACCCACCTACCTCCCCCACCCTACCTACCCACCCACCCATGCAACACTCCCTCCCAAGAAAAAATAATATTAAGCGATTATGTATACACCACTCACCCCACCCACCCATCCACCCACCCACCCACCCACTCCACCTACCAATCTACCCACCCACCCACCTACTAACCCCCACACCCTACCCCTCCACCCACCTACCTACTCACCTACCCACCCCACCCCACCCCACTTACCTACCCACACCACCCACCTCCACCCAAAAAAATAATATTATGTGATTATGTATATACGTCTTACCCCCCACCCTATCCCACCCCCACCCTACTCCACCCCCCATCCCCCACCCATACCTAAAAAAAATAATATGTATACACCACCCACCCCATCCTACTCATATTAAAAGTTCATTTAAAAATTTTGTTTAAAAGTCAAAACATCTTAAAAATAGTTAATATGGTTAATATGATTTTTAACCATAACCATATGGTTCCAACCCACATAACCCATATTAAAAATGGTTAATATGGTTTTAGTTCTTAAATGGAACCATAACCATATTTTAAAAACTAAAACCAACCCATAACCATATTTTGACAGACCTATATATATATATATATATATATATATATATATATATATATATATATATATATATACAACAGGAATAAAAACCACGGACCAAAGTCCGGGCAAACACACGCAACACGACTCTCAACGTGAAGAACGGTGTGTTCAAAGATGAAAAGAAAGGCTCTAAAGTTTGTAAGAAGGCTTATAGTGGACTGCCAAAGAAGACTTCAATAACTTGAAAGAGATGAACACTCGGCTCCCACCGATAAAAAAGTAGCTATATATGAGCTTACAAGTGTTTAAAATGAGAAAGCATTCGATTTAGGGTGTGTACATAGCAAATTGGACAGGGCTTCCTCGCCTTTTCTCTTTCTAAAATGGCTGTCCCAAGCCCTCTATTTATAGAGGGGGGGAGTCGCAGGTGTACCTGTGGTAGCCCGGGGTGCCCCGGGCTCCGCGGGTCTCGCCGTCTCGAAGTACGTGCACGCGTGCAACGTGATGTCCGCTCGAACTTTCAGAACTTCAATCCGGGCATCCGATTGAGGTGTATTAGACCTATTTCGGACCGCCGCTATCGAGAGTTACGCAATGACATGGGATTAGAGGTTGTACGAAGTCAGGAAGATGGGACCATGCCCTCTGGTCTTCAAGCTTTAAATTCTATCCGTTGTCCTGCGCAATAGTCACTCGGGATTGGACTTCATTGGTTCTTGTGGGATATTATTGTGTAAAAATGTATGTATAAAATGTTGAAACAGCGCGATGTGGCATTAGGATGGCAAAATAACGGTCCTGCCTTTCACCGGGGTTATCATCGGTTTGAGCCGTGTTAGCTATCGTTACTCAGGGTTATCGCTGAGATTGGACTGCTCCAGATGTTGACCGTCCTCAGGGTTATTTTTGAGATGTGCTTGACTTCCCGGGGGTATCTCCGGGCTTGTGGTATGAGTGCCTTGGGGCTTTTGTCGAGTGTTCTGAAGTTGTTTGCATGGCTTTGAAACAAGTATTTTCGGGGTTATCTCCGAAACTGCAACTGTATTCCTCGGGGTTATCTCCGAGGTGGATATTATCTTTCCCGGTATTGTTCGGGGCTGAGACTGAGTATCTCGGGGTTATCTCTGAGATGACACTATCTTCTCCGGTGTGCTTTCCGGTATTGGCACTGCATTCCTCAGGGTTATCTCTGAGGTTGGAACCGAAACTCCCAGTGTTGTTGCCGAGGTTGAGGTTGAAACTTTCTGTTGTATCCGGGTCTGAGCTGGATGTCTCAGGGTTATCTCCGAGATGGTGATACTGAGTATCCCAGGGCTATCTCTGGGATTGAGCTAAACTGTCTTCCAGGGTTATCTCTGAAAGACGATTCTGCCCTCCTGCAATATTAGTAACAGGTATGTAAAAAAATTCGAGTGTCTACACTATTCATGAAGTACTATTCACGGAGTACTATTCACCCGGGGTATTATTTATGACAAAAAAAATTGGTTTCTTTTCTGTCCAAATTATTTTTGATACATGAATATTATTCTTGAATTTTACTCCATAAAGTAGTTATCATGTTGACAATTGGACATTCTTAAACTCTGGGTAAATTAAATTATAAATCTTTAATATTTATCCTTAATCTCACTTGATTGATTTCGTATATCATTGTCATCATCCTCATGCTTATATTGTGGTGAAAGTCATCTTTGGCCCGTAGTGCAAAGATAGACTAATGTTACAGACAAATGATGTGGTAAAAGTCGTCTTTGGCCCATAGTGCAAAGATGGACTAATGTTACAGACAAATGATATGGTGAAAGTCCTCATTGGTCCGTAGTGTATTAATGGACAGTTGTTTGGCATGATCATGACCACTGGTGATAATAACGAATATTCTTGGCCCGTAGTGCATGGATAATTCGTGGATGTGTTACTAATGAATATCCTTGACCCGTACTGCATGGATAATTCGGTGATGTGGATTATTTATTGAGATGTGTTACAGAGATAAAATATTAATGATGAACTTTTAAATCATAGAAGATAGTAGACATCATGCTCTACTTGACTCTTCTAATGGATTGCTTGTTCCGATGCAGTTAAACTTGTTGTCTATTGTATTCTATCAATTTTTACACTGTTGAAGGCTAAGGATAATTTATTCTACATTATCTTAGTCATAATATTCTTTACTGGGCCAGTTGAGCTCGCCCTTTTCTTTCATTGTTCTCTTCAGGAAATGAGAATATAGTTGAGACTAGTCAGGGAATGGAGTGACGGTCCAAGATGGTTGCTATATTAGTCCTCACTATTCTATAAAATAGTGTGAAAATAATTATAACGAGGACTTTATTTGAGTTTGGATATTGTGTACGAGACAATATTTGTATTAAAACTCAGCTATTATGTTGTCGTATTTTGTACGAAAGTTGTATACATTAAGTTTGTATTTAAGTTATGTACCATGTATTTGGCGACTCAGAATGGGTTGTGTATAACTATTTTGGGGGCGTCACAGCTGCCGCGCCAGGATTTATGCTTGAAACGGCGTTGCCGCGCCAATCCTCCAAGAATTCTAACTTTCTGGTTCAGGGCGGCTACGCTACACTTAGTACTGGGACCGGCGCTACCGTGTCATCCCTCTAGGGATTTTGACTTCATGCTTCGGCGCTGCCGTGCTCCACTTCTGCTTAGCCACAGCACGGCCGCGTCTCCCCTTCTGCTTAGCAATATTGTTTCTTTTTTCCTCTTTAATTCAGCTCCAAATCAGCCCTTTTCATCCTTCAGCTCCAAACTTTCCTGAAATCATTAAACAACATAATAAGTCCATTTATATCACAAAACATGCAATAAAACTAAACGTAAAGGAATCAAAATCAATAAGTTTTATGAACTTATCAAATTCCCCCACACTTAGCCTTTTACACGTCCTCGTGTAAACCAACCATAATGTTAAAAAGTTTCAAGGTACAAATCATGGTTATCAACCTTAATCTGACAGAAATCTAATCAATGCCTCATCAATCCACTCACAATGAACAACCTTATCATATCACCAATGAATTTCATCAAATCAAACATGTGGCCATCTAAGAAACTTTCACACAAACCTCATACTTACTTAACTTAGCTATCATGGAACAAGAACCGTGCACACTAATTCACAATCCAAAATAGATTTTCCTTGATTTTTTATTCTTTTATAGAACCTTCTCTTTAGCACAGATGAATGTATTTTCATGCTTTTCTCATTTTTTTCTTTTCTTTTCTTGGCATGTGCAATGTCTCCTTTTTATAGGCTTTTCAGAGTTACCCATGTACCGAACTTTCCACCAACGACTCCCAAACCAAATGATCTTACAGCGCTGGGGGTAGAGACACCCCTAGGGCTTACTTATTCGAGTAACAAAGGCCACAAAAGTCGACTAGCCAAGCTATTTTTATCCATCACACTTTTCAGTGTGAATACTGATGCTTTTTGAGGATTGGTGTAATGACCCTAGTCCCACATCCACTAATTTGAAAACTTTAACCCTTTTCCAAGTCTATAAATAGAAGGCTTGGCCCTTTTATTTCATTCACCAACAATAAGGCCTCCAATTTTGAGAAAGGCTTTGTTGTGGGAGCGTTTGGTTTTTTATAAAAACCTTATTAGTGAAATTTCGGCTTCGAGTGCGTAGACAGTCTGTGGAACTCATATTTTTGGGTATGTTTCTTACTTAATTTTCTGTATTGTTATTATTTTAAAATATTATATTTATTTTGTTAGTAGAAGTGGATATTTTGGTATATTTTGTTAGTAATTAATATTTTTGCATCGTTGTTATTTCTGTAACTTTGATTATTATTTTCTATTTAGATTATTAATTAATAGTTTTGGATTAACATATTGGCTTTAATTATTATTTTGTATTTAGATTATTATTTTTGCATAATAGTAATATTTGTTTGAAAAAGGGAATTGTATCCTAATGACATTTATTTGTTCTAAATTTATATTTAGGAATTGTTTGGCTATTAAATTTGTGTTCAGTGATATCGAGGGAAGTGGCTTTCCGAACTACTTAGTGTTTTTAAATTATCATTTATTTTTATGCATACGTTAGTAATTTCTCAGATGCCTAAATGCACTGTTTCAAAATTCGTTATGCTTTATTTAAGGCTTCCATTTGAATGAAAATGTTACACATGTATTTTGTTAAAAACTCGGATCAAGTATCAAAATAGAATTTTGATTTAGATAATGATATTATGTGATATTGAACTGTGAAATAAGTATAATTTTGAATATCGAAAATATTGAGAAAGTACTTTTAGAAACCTCAGTCCGACTATGTACAAAACCTGTTAGTGTTTACGCTAGTTTCGGAACAATTTAGGACCTACTAAGGGGCACACCTTTAGATACCCTTTGGGAATCGCTTTTCGGGGCGCGTGCATGATAAGATACCTTAGTAGGGGGCGTATCATTGACATTATCAAACTATTAGGTCATGTTACAGGGTTGCTGTAACCTTAGGTCATCGGTATTGTGGATTAAAAGAAACATTGAGTATATTGAACATATTGAAATTGTTTATTAAACATATTGAAATCATTTTTGAATTATGTTTTGTGATTATTGATTTTGGTTTGGAATGTATATATTGACTATTGTTATCAAACAAGAAAAGATTATTTTCGAAAAGTATGTTTATTATTTATATTGAATTCTAAAAGTTATTTTGTTTTGAAAATTGTACTTGATCCACCTAAATAGTAAAGATTGTCATTTGCTAGGCTTCTTCGCTCAGCCTTACAAATTTTTTATAGGATACTTGTTAAGAGCCGAGTATTGTGACACTTTTGTGGATGATCGGAAGATATTTTTGTTTAAGAAGTTTAGGAATATTTAGAATTATGACAAGACTTTTGTTTAATGGAGCTGTGTCTCTAAAGTTATGTTTTTGATATTTAGTTGTTGAATCTTAGTGTAATTTTAATAATGAAAGACTATTTGGTTTCAAGTTAGTGTCATTATTGTGTTTTCGTTTATGCTGCGCTATTAATATTATTGCATTACGGGTCTTTGGGCTTGCATAGTGTGGCACTCCGGCATTGTAGCGAGTTCGGGGTGTTACACTTGGATACCCAATTAATTTGTATAATGGACATTTAAGTAGATTAATCATCATATTTTCTTTTCTTGCTTCACCTTTTTCTTCTCTTTTTTTCTTTCTCATTCATCATTTTTTCAACTTTCTCCACATGGTTATGCGCAACATAAGCAGGTTAACAATTCTAAGTCATTAAATCAGTGCACAGACAACTCCACAAATAAATTAGTCAAATAAGCATGCTTCTCATATTTAAGTACTCATGTATCACAAATTCAATTCAAATCAGTTACTATGGGTCATAACTTAGTTTTCATTATTTATTAACCAATTAAGCAGATTCTGAAATTTTAGCATTGGTTTTCAATCTCAGACTTTGAACCTTGAACACATAGACAAATAGAATCATGGAACCCAAATTTTTCAAAAAAATTCAAAAAGCACCAAATTTTTTCAACTTTCCCGTCAAAATTGGATCAATATCCCTTAAATAAATACTCCCCCCCCCCACTCAAACCTTACATTGTCCCCAATGTAAGAAAATCATGCAAAGGAGAAAGAAACTACATGCAACTAAAAAAAATTAAAAAGTAAAGGGATAGAAAAATCAAATCTGAGTTTTTGGGTTGCCTCTGAAGCAGCTGCCCTTGTTTAACGTCTGTAGCACGACATCATGTCTCTCTTATCCTAAGTAATTGAACTTGTGTACTTCAAGTGGACTGGTAATAGTTTCAATTCATTAAGAGCATCCTTTAGATCTTGATTCCGCCCAGTTGCCCTATTCCAACCCTCAAATCCTCCTTGTATATTTGTATTTGATCAAAAGATTCCTGCACTGAACAGTCCACAACATCAATAGCAAAAATAGAATTAACATTACCAAGATATCTCTTATCCTCATATATGTCGAACTGGACATTTGCATCATCCAATTCCATGGTTTTTATCCTTCAGTGTTTTAACTGTTTGCACAGATGTATCATTTATATCCTCTTTACAAAGATATGCAGAACTTATCAAATTATTCTCCTCTTCCTCTTATTCCTCCTCCATGTTCACTTCATTGTCACACATAGCACTTCCGCCCGTTTCTGAAGCAAACATTGTCTCCTATTGCTCCTCATCTTCACATCCCAAGGTAACTGCACTTACGTTCTCAATAGTTTGAGAGGGTGACCTCCCTAAGCCTTAATATTCCAACCTCCTAAGTGTAGTAGCAAGTTGACTCATTTGATTCTCCAAACTGTGGATGGAAAACTGTGTCTGAGTCATGAATGCTTTGAGCATCTCTTCAAGGGATGTTCCAGAATTGGCAGGTACATCACAACTCAAGTCGGGATGATCTCTTAATCCAGGATTGTGAGTTTCTGCCCAAGGATCATATTGATGTTGATGATGTCCTAAGAATGTCCCCACAGCATTAACTTGTTGCACAGTTTTATCCTCATGCAATATTGGACAAGCATCACTGGTATGCCCTGACATTGAGCAAATTCCACACTCCTTTACAACTTGCATATTCCCTATAGTCATTTGTCGAACCAAAACAGTTAATTCAAAAATCTGTTACTCAAGATGATTAGTGCTTACCCTATTTACCCTTTGAGGTGTATGATCCATTCTAGTTCCATACTGCTGTGAGTTGGCTACCATGGTTGCAATTAAGTTCTTCGCATCTTCTAAAGTTTTGTCTATTAGTGCTCCTCCACTTACTGCATCAATCATGCTTCTATCCATTGGGTAGCAACCCCTCATAGAAGTACTGGATCAAGTGATGATCATCAATTCCGTGAGGTGGACAGCTGGAACAAAACCTCTTTAACCTTTCCCAATACTCATAAAGATTCTCTCCATTGAACTGTCTAATTTCACATATCTCTTCCTTATGTTAGCGACTCTCGATACATGAAAATATCTCTCCAAGAATAGGTTTTGCATATCAGTCCATGATTGTATTGTTTCTGAAGGTAGATAATAAAACCAGTCTTTAGCCAATCTGCTAATGAGAATGAAAAAATTCTAAGCTTGATCTGCTCCTCTGTCACTCCTTGTGATTTCATCATGGAACACACCACATAGAACTACTTTAGATGCTTATATGAATTTTCACCTGTAAGACCACGAAAAGTAGGTAAAAGATGAATTAGTCCAGAGTTAAGTTCAAAAACAACATCTATAATAAGATATTCAATACACAATGATAGTTGAGTTAGATCAGGTGTAGCCAGTTCTTTTAAAGTTTTGTTGTTGTTTGGCGTCACCATCTTTTCCTCCTCAAGTGATGGAAGAAGAACTTCTTTTATATCTACAGTTTTCTCTATCTCTTGATCAAAATTTAAGTCAATAGAGTGAAAGGATTGAGTCATAAAACAAAAAAATTGAAACAAAAACAAAGAATAAACAAAAACAGATAACACTCATCGACAACGGCACCAAAATTTGGGAGCTGTCATTTAACACTCCTAAATTAACTTCACTTTCACTTTACAAATTCAAACAATTAACACAATAGTAAGTAAGGATCGATCCCACGGAGAGTAATTTGTTTTATATTTATTCGATTGTTTCCAATAAGAAGGGGGTTTTTGAATCAATTATAACTAAATAAAGAAAACAGAATTAATTAAAACTTTAATTCTTCAGTTCAGTATCACCTTTTTACAACA